>VUQI01001535.1:0-15165 GCA_015106735.1 Paratilapia polleni | reverse complement strand
AACACATTTTGATGTTAATTGTATATGAAAGTTATGCATATTCACTATTAAACACTTCATATGCAACATTTCAGGTGTTTCAAGTGATATAAATTGTTAATGTGGTAACAATGTAGAATCTCAAAAGGTAAAACTGGACTTGGACATTTATCATGTGCCCTGATAATTATGACACAAATGTTTTGCTTTTTTTCACCTTAGACCTATTCTGTTACCAACTGCTGCAGATGAATATTTCCATAATAATGACATAAAACATTTTTGCAGTTGCTTCAAATTTTCATTCTTTATTCAGTAGCAAATATTAACTTATTTCCAATGAAAGAAATGTCCACGTCTGACTTATTCTTTAAAAGAAATTGACAAAACGGTTGAAATGTTTAAACGTACAAAATAAATAGAAAAGAGGAGCCCTTCATTTTTCAGTGCTGTTCCTTAATTCATACCTCTTAAAAAAAAAATGATACAAAATAATGTATAACACAGTAAATGCATTGGAGAAAGTGTTTAAGGAAAGGTAATTTCTTAGAGTCAGACAATAAGCATAATAAATTAATATTTTGTGGCTGTTGCGGGAATCCTCAGAACCTGCAGCAGAAGCCGCAGCCCTTGTTGCCTCGGCAGCAATTGCAGCACCAGCGGCACAAGGAAAGATGGCTCTGACGCTTTTGCCTGATGTGATTTGGCATCTGTGTAAAAGACAAAAGACATGAGCAAGGTGTTCATCTCCATCCGCTCTATGTACCAAGGTACTCTGCGGGGAAAACACATCCACTTAAATTTTAATTTGCTCTTGGTAATTGGCTTAATTCATTCAGTCGATTGAACATACCATTGGTGATTCCACTGACATCTCTTGATGTGCCACAACTGGAGTGTCATTGCTCCCTGCCTCCTCCGGCTCTTGCACCTGTTAATGAATTATGCACATTTTGGAGCCACATCTTAGCGTCCTGACAAAACATTTATATCTAATAAGCAAATGAAGTGAGTTTAAGATGAATTCTTACCCCAGTGAATGGGATGGCAGAGCTCTCCAGAATGCAAATAAAGGCGAGCACGAGTGTCACTGCAACTGCAATGCTGAATGCCTTCATTTTGGTTGGGGTTTAAATGGTTTAGTTGTTATATCCTTTGAAAATCAGAGTTGATAGGTCTTCCTTCTCATGGGTGTCACTGAGGTGAAGAACACCACAATACCTTCAATTTATTCTTCAGGTCCAGTGATGGATGGTGACTGTCTGGGCAAGTGGATTTCTTCAGATGTTTCACTGACCCTTGTCAGCTTGTGTCCTTCTGCTGTTTGATGGTATGCTGACTGTGTTGGTTTTTATACGCTGTTGGGCTCAGTGTTGCCTCATCACTGTTGGAGGCCCAGCCCATTCCTGGCAATAGTTGCCTAACCCCACTGGGGAAGTTTCTGACCTCTTCATTTCTCCTCACCATAGTTCTGCAACACTAGGGGAAATTCACTGATCTATTTTTGATTGTCGGGTGTAAAAAATATGAAATCATCTACTGAATTTTAAATAGAATAACTTTCCACTGTGAGAACATAATTCCACACATGAACAAGCTGCTGGAGACCATTATTTTTACAATCTCTGAGAGCAATATGTATTGTGTAAATTGGACTTCTTTTTTTTTCTGGAGGAACCCTGGCAAGAGCACTGTAGATTCCCCAGCAAAGGCCAAGACAGCATAGGTCAATCTATTGCATGGCTGACTGAGCTGCACTTGTTTCGACCCAGGAAATCCTTCACTAAGGAGAAGGAGCCACTTTGGAATATCCATTGCTCAGTCTAAAGGATGTAATTACAACCTCTCAAATGGAATAATTAGCCCCTCATTTTCAACACGTTCAGTTTTTGCATAATACACAGGAACCTGCAGTTGAACCAAATTAAATCCCTTTGAGAGCTGGAGAGTAGTAGCCAGGATTAAAAAGCTCCATTTGAGAGTCAAGGTGTTTCAATATGCAAGAGTTAAAGATGAATATAAAATAATGTAGTGAAGTTTATTATGTCTTGACAACAAAGAATTGCATTGTTTTTGGGTATTTTAATCTGCATCTGTTCTTTATCATAGTTTTTATACTTCCATTCATCATTCTTACAGCAGATAATTAAGAGCAAACATACAAAATAACAGCTGCTTTTGTTTCCTTAAAACATTTCTCATTTCCTGGGAATCTCAATAGTTCCTGAATAATTTTCAAACAGTGTATAATTAAAACCATGTTTATTTAATGGCTTAATAATGATCATAAGAACAGCAGATTGTTCACAATTTTGTAGGAAAAGCAGATCTCACATTCTTTCCCTCATCACTGGAGCAATGAGAAACACCTACAGATTAATTAATCAGCCAGTCTAAGAAAACTCTGTTCCACAGAAACATCAGGCTGTGAATAAATACAAAAATCAATAATGGTGGAAATGAAATAAGAAAACAGCTAAATAAAGGTGCAAACTGATAAACGGTCAGGCTGTGCAGGCTGATAAAATCAGAGGCCATTTGAATTCTCATTATGCCTTCAAAGTCTTTCCAATCACCCGTCCTGACTCAATTAAGGAACAACATGTCACAGGACCCCTGCGTCAGTCTGTCTCGTTTACTGATAACCCTGCTGGCCCACGTGCTTGCTTTGGGCGACCACAATGTTAGTGTCAACAAATACAGTCATGAATGGCTCCACATTTGTTGGAATGTATCCATACTTTTCCAATATTCAGCGAGATCATCAAGTCATCATTACTTTTTTTGCTGCTTGTGTAAGGGCTCCAGTCCATTATCTGAACGAGTACATTATGTCCACAAATAATAAACATGTTATTTTGTTTGCTGTGTTTCGCTAAGCGTGACTCGTGAAATCCGAGTTTGACACTTGTTAACAGTACAAAGACAAAAATAATATAACCAGATTCTCTGAGTGCGAAAAAGGGAGAATTAATGGTTTGACACTGAAGAGAAAGAAATCGTAGAGCAGGGTTTTCCAAGTACATGTTTTGTCCTGTTTTTTCCTGGGCACGCACGTCTCTTAACAGTCCCTGTGGCTATCAGTAGGAATCTTCTTGCCAAACAAACCCCGGCACCAGCATGGCAGACAAATTCACCTCAGCAGGCGCCACTCTACCTTTTTTCCCCTGGTTGAGGACATTGCCCCCGTCTGTCTCTGTTTCATCATCATACTCTGCTGCTGTCCCCATCCATCTCTCACCCCTCTTCCCTCCTCCCCTTTGTCCCTACATGCTTTATAGGGAGCTGTAAAACAATCCATACATTATACCTGCCTGCTACCAAAGCCATCACACAAAACAGTCCCCATCTCCAAAACACTGTCCGTCATCTGTTTCCCCAAGTGTTTCTTCTCTCAAAACTGGGCCATGGATGAACCAGTGTTGGGACATCGCAGAGAGGGCGGTATGGAGTTCAGGTTAATGGGTTGCTTGTCACTGCAGGGATTTCCCCAGTCTGTGTGGACAAGAGAAAGGTTACAATCTGCTACTGGAACTTCCAAATTTTAAGTAAGCAGGGCCAGTCCTAATATATAAAAATAAAGGATAGTGGATTTATCCATACTAGTATAGCAACCTTATTTAAACAATAAATGAAGAAATACATTGTTACAATTATAAAATAAACACTAAGTGCGCCCTTGTTACATGCCATTGCTCGACTTTCTTCCCTTGTCTCCTTTCATCTATTTTCAAAATCTGTAATAACAACATAACATGCATCAAACTGAGAGATAAAAATGTCAACATTACAAACCAAAAATGCAGTTTAAAGCTATGAAATGTTTTAATTTGTCAAACTGACATTCTCTCAGACATACCTCCAGATACAACACATGAGAAAAAATAAGCTTGACACTGAGGTGAGATTTCTTTTAGCCTTGGTTAGAAGTCAAAGAGCACAATAATTGCAGTCTGCTTGAAATGGGAGTATGAATTAGCTTTTCAGCATCTAGCAGCTTATGAGCAACTATACCACTGTGATATTTCAGAGTGGGAAGACGGCTCTTTTCCCCCATTTTCTTTATAAAGGAAAGTATCTTTTGTCACGTCAGTGTAAAAAGCACACCTGGGGTTGTCTGCCGAGGTGAAAGGCTTTACTTATAATTTTCTAGTCAACTGTCTTTTTCATTTAAATTTATCTGCTATACATGACATTTTATAGCTTAAAAAGGTGTTAAAATCTTTGTTTGGATAAATTGGCTTTTGCACAGAGTGTAATTCACCAATTGGATTCACTGAATGAATTAAATGCATCCATTCCTAATGGCTGTATGTTTATTGAATCAGTATCTGATTTTTGTCTAACATTTGTGGTTGTATTTAGAAAACCTAAGGGATTAGGAAGGCATAACGAAGTCAGACACAGAGACTCTTTTTAATGTGTAATCCCTATAATAAATATTTCTTTTCGCATCGCTCCCCATCCTTCTGTTTCTTATTTGTAAGTAAGTTTGAACAGCGCCCATCTTATTTAGATGTTTCACAGAATGGCTTCATTACTGGAAGTTAATTTGATGTTAATTTGATCGCTATTGAGAGTTTGTGCACTGCTTCATTGAATCTAATAGGCAAAATAAAAATCTATGTATGAGATTTTGGTTCCTGATTTTTCTCACAAACTGAGATTTATGATCAAAAATGAAATGTTAGGTAGCAACATTTTCAGTGTTTATCCCCCTGTGATGGTATATTAAACAATATGTTCAGGTGCAATCCCTAAGCTTCAAGAGGGAGACCAACATGTCTTTCAGCATGTGCACCAGTTTGATGTGTCATTTTGATCAGTGCTGGAAATACGGTCAAATATGACACTCTGGTTGCACAAAAGGCAAAACAAACAAAACATACCTATCCTCCATTCATGACAGCAGCAGAATACAAACCTTTGTGTTGATACTGTTCTTATGAGTATGACAGGTGCTATGTCATTATTAATGTACGACCAAGAAAGACGGTAAGTGTGGTGTGAGGCACATTGTATGTCAGGTGGAATAAGACTCTTTCTGTCAGCCATTTTCAACAAATAACAACCTCAGAGAGAGGGGGAATGTGTAACAAGCTCGGGCAGTGGACAATACATGCTCCTGACAGTGTGCTCCTGTAGCTAAAAAAGCACAAAGGTAAGACAAGCCTGCAGGGCATGAAACTGTGGCTTTCCAGGAGAATGTGTTGGCCAGCATGAGTTCAATGAAAATCACTCAACCGTGTGCTTTGGTAGACGTGCCCATACACACACGCGCACACACACACACACACATTAAAAAAAATAAATAAATAAAAAAGGACTTATTCAACCAATTCACATAAAGGATTTTTTTTTTTTTTTATAGAAGTGGCTTGTTCCCATCCTCCAGGCAAATGTGGAGCAGACATTTGCCGAGTACTGACCAGACGTAAACTACTGATTCAAATTAAATAAAATTTGAGCAATAATTCATTGCTCAAAGCGGAGAGACTATCCTCTTCCAATTAATACATCAATTAATTCTAAGTGAATTATATGGACTGAGAGGTGAAGGTTGAACTCCCTGGTTCATGCTTCCTATTACATTTGTTAAAGAAACATGTCTTTATGTCATTTAATTTTCCTTTTCAAATCAGTATTATTTCAGCTTTTCCCGACTCGCTTCAGAAAGCTTTTGAGGTGAAGACGGAAAACAGACAGACGGATAGAGCATGCATGTCCCAGTCAGAGAGGTACGTGGGATCAGAGATCATCCACTTCAAACAGAAACAGGGACACACAGACGCCTGCCTGGCTGTCTATGTATGTTTAAATGCCAGCTGACAAGCATGAAGACAAAACCAAATTGAATTTAACACATACGGTCAGTCTAATGAGTCGATACTCATGAGTTTTTAAGTTATAAATGGTATTACTGTTTGGGTAAAAATATCATTTCACTCTACAATTAAAATGTATCAAAAAAATTGGCTGCTCCCCTTTTAAGAACAGCAGAATGCTGCTTAAATGCCTTCGGTTTGTGGTGTCCAACTCAATCTCACTAAGGGCTTAGATACAGCAGCTTTCCTCCATCATTGATCTTTCTCACCCAAGGTGCCCTCTATGTCTTCTGAATACTTACCAGTGTGTTGATCAGTTGATTGTGTGGATCTGAGTACATCTATCTATCTAGATATAAAACTATATCTATGACTATGACTTGCATCACTGATACGACAATACAGCTGATATCTAAACCATGATGTTGAGAATATAGACATTTTTTGTGTTAGACATGTCAACTGGTCACAGCAAGAAAGACATATTGTAGGTGTTCCAAATTGCTAACCAACATGCCCAAGACCAGGACCGGGATCAGGTCCCTTCCACTGGCACATCTAAATGGAATGCAGTTGCTTGTTATCACTTACACTCATGCTTTTTCCTGCAATGACGTCCAAAAGCCTGCTGTGAAAAAAAAAAGAAGCAAATTTTGAAGGAAGTCAGATCCAGGACCCTCAGTTGGTGGTAAATTAAATTTAATGTGCCACTACTGAGCCATATATAGTAAAAAACCATATCCAATTTTAAACATTACTCAGATTAGGAGTATCCATCCATCCATCCATCCATCCATCTTCTTCTGCTTACCCAATTCAAGGTCGCAGGGGCGCTGGAGCCTTTCCCAGCTGACATAGGGCAAGAGGCGGGGTACACCCAGGGCAGATCATCAGCCCATCACAGAGCTAACACAGAAAGACAGACAACCATTCACACCTAAGGCCCATTTAGAATTGCCAGTTAACCTAACATGCATGCCAGTGGATTGTGGGAGGAAGCCAGAGTACCCACGCAAGCACAGGGAGAACATGCAACCTCCAGTCAGCGGATCTGAACCCAGGACCTTCTTGTGGTCAGGCAGCAGTGCTAACCACCATGCCGCTGTAAAAGCATAGTCCATATCGACCCCCATGTTAAAGTGCCCAACTTTACAGCATAAATATGCCTTTTTACAGCTTGGCCAGAAAAAATGGTTTTGGTTTAGTTAGCCAATTTACCCCTTTGTAAATACTGTAGAGAAAGAAATGGAGTTAACTCACCCATTTAAAGTTTATTAGGGCTTAAAGTTGAGGGGCATGGTCAGGCTGACAGAGGTTGGTGTAGCATGTAGCTGTCTGCTAGGTGTCACCTAAGCTATTCAAGTGATGGAACTGGATCTCTGGAGCATTTTTATTTTTTAGTGTTGGTGCCTTTTGGAGCATTTTAATGCAATTAGATGACAATACTGTCATCAGAATCAGTTAGCGTCACGCTAACACTGAGGCTTTCTTACAGGATTTCAAAAACCAATCATTGATGTCATGGTGGTTATATCCATCTTAAGCATAGAGTCTAGTTATTTTTAGCTGATTGAGGTTACACACATTTAAGAAATTCTACTTATTTTAGGAGTATCAAGATTTATTTAAAACACGCTAAAATATATATTTTTTTAAAAATCAATTTTTTTATATGGTTATTTTTATGGCTTCATTAAAAAGGTGATGTAATATACTTCTAAGCACTAATCAGGACTTAACATTATTTAAATCTTACCAAGCTGGTGGGTTGCTTGCTGTTGTCAGCACTAATACAGTTGAAATAAACCACACAAAACAGTCTTGGGGTGTGTACTATGTACTGTGAGGTACATCACAAGGGTAACTTATGCTGCAACAAGCCTGCTGACATGTTTCAAATCAGTTTTTAAATTTGTCCTTTAATTATTCTCCAACTGTTTGACACCATCAGGGTTGCATCTAAAACTGTTGTACACACCAAACTGAATGCCTTTTATTACAGCAACACATTAATTTAACTGAATACATTGCTGTAATCATAGATCTTCCCATGATACTGATAGGTCTATTAATTTGCACAGTTGGTATTTTTGCCGGCTTTCCTTCCTCGCTTAAAATAGACTTGATTAATATAATGCTTTTCCAGTCAAAGTCCAGCCAACCACAACTTTTTTTAATATATATATATATTATAAACATAGAACACATTACTGCTTTTGCTGCAGAAGTGATGTTGCTTTTAGTTTTGCAGGTGTTTGCATTGTTCCCATATTATACTTTGCTCTTACTTAAAACATTAAAATATCCCACTCTGCTACCAGTACCCCTGTCCTTGTTTGCTACTGGTCATATGGTGTTAAATACTGTCTTTTTATGCAAACTTTCTCATAGTTAAAATGGAAAACTCTGTGTTGACTTATCGAGTTGATAACCGATGATGATAGCTGACTGCCGATGTTAGGATAAGTAATGCTAGATAACCACTAAATAAATAAATAAATAAATAAATAACTTACATGGTAGTACAAACCCCTTATGATCAGGTTAGTTTTTGTTGAATTTTAACATATAAACACAGGGGATGTTTAATTACTGCAAATGTATTCAAGAATAAAAGTTAAAGTGGAGCCCATGTCCTAAAGTACAATAAAATATATATTTTTCATATGCAGTGCTAAATAACAGATGGACAGAAGAAAATACATATTTTTTCCAAGATCTTGTGAATGACAATTAGTCATAACCAGTCGAAGATTATTAGCTAGTGAAAGTTTTATTTTTCACCATTTTGCTTAGAAAAGATGTCTCTAACCTGAGAACATTGAGGCTGCTACACAGAGGGAGGGAAAAAGGATTTTTCTCTTCCTTTTGCCATTTCAAAAAAAGAAATGGAAGAAAAAAAGAATTAGCCACGAATGACCTTTCATTTGTGAACAACCATCGCTTAAGCATGTCTTCACATTCACATTCTTTTCTCTCCTTACTGAGGTGTAAAAAAAGAAAATCTACTGCAAAACATCTATCATTCAACTTTGGCTAGGAGCCTCATTTGATAGATCAGGCACTTGCACTATCCCTCCCAGGTCTGAATCCAGTCGTTGTAGCAGAACAGCACTTTAAAAGCACAAGCGAGTCTGAGATATTAAAATGTGATAGTCTGCCTGATTTTGCCAGGGGTCTGAGTGTTGGTTTTTCTTTGCTGGATCCTGAGCTGTTGATACAGGGAGAAGCAATCGTGCTCTATTAAGTGGCTCTGAAGTTTGATATCTTTCTTCCACTCACATTGCCCAAAGCAGAACAATAACATCATGCATATTCATTCACAAAACCATCAACAATGTTAATATTGGCTTTTGCTGTTTGTACAACCAATTACAGTTTACTTATTGTTCGCTGGCGTAGGAGGAGAAATATGTAAGATCATTTCCAAGTTACCCACATACAAACTATTTAGTCTTTTTATGGAGAATGAGTCGTGCTCAGCTAAGAACTGCAACACAGAATTTCCGTGTACTCATTTTCCATAGTGAGCAAAGTCTTTGAGCACTGCTCTCCAGGGTGCCCCCCACCCCCTTGTGTGTTGAGCTCCATTTGAAGTGTTGCAATACCAAAATAGAGCAAACAGCTTGAAATGAAACGTGGGGATTATTCTTGCATGTACTGGGACACCGGTAAGTCACACGAGAAAAAAAGATGAAAACAAAACCCACAGTACCTAAATATAATGTGGCAAAAGTTGGGATTTGCACTGCACTCCTCTCCAGACCATGATCCAAAGTGCAGAGCTGGACATGTCTGCACGTTCCACACTTTCACATTTCATTTTCTATTTACCATTTCAACAGCAAATGCCCAACACTTCAAGTATACCTCTTTTTTTTTTCCCACCAAACTGAGCTTCACAGATTGCTCACACTTCATGGTAATTATTATGACAAAGGGCCAGCATGGAACTAATGAGTTATTGATTGTTTACTCCCAGAGATAATCTGCTTTAACATTCTGTAACATCTGTATTAAAACATGAGAAGCCATATTTACATAAATCAGCCCAGAATCATCAGCCTGCACAGATTCTTGTTTGTCTTTGGGTCTAGGTAAGCTATGTGTGTCACATTATTTCTGTCTGCAGAATCATGTTTTTCATACTTTGATGTTGTCTCTTTTAAAATTCAATCGGCTTCTCTGGGATGCATAAATTTCATCGTAACTGGTCTCCATCAAGGCTTCTGTCAGCAAGCGGACTAATAAATTAAAGGAGCTAAAAACAACACATTAATACAGAACTCAAAAACACAAACAGAATAAAAGTGTGAACTAAGTCAAAATTAATAATGGGGGATGGGGTATAAACTGAGAGGGAAAAGAATTAAATGAAAAACATCAGTCCACGAGTGAGGCTACATAAATACAAACAAACAAACGAGGACTTCAGCAGAGGGTCTCTTTCATAGCTAGTATTATAGTAAAGCACCCTGATGAAGGTGAGTGGACATCTTTTCTTGAAGCACATTTCTACTCAGCTGCAACGGGTGGTTATCTCAATAGGACTGGAAAAGTCAAGTGCAGCCAAAATCGGCTAGTGAAGGGTTCGCAACCTGGGAACCCAGGGGAGGATGCATTCACTAAAAAGAAAGTGATTCTCCAACAAGTCTTTTTTTTTTCTTAATATCATCTCATCTTCTTTTCCACTGTGTCAGTTATATGTCTGAGTGGGTGTGCCCTTCGCTGCTCTCTTCATTTCATTCACTGTGGTGGTGTCTCTCCAACCATTTCGATGCCGTGTTGCTGGAGTTGCGCTCGAAGCAATGCATTCTCATTCTTCAGCTCTTCAATCTTAAAAACAAAGAAAAAAAATCTCATCATCAACATCAGTCCACAGCTAAATACAGCTTTAAGTTTACTTAACCAAACTTTTTCCTTTGAAAACAGAGACCTGACTGTCTAATGTACACACAGGGCTACGTGATCCCTGGGATTAGAGAGTAGTGTGTGCAGCCCTTGTAAAAGACACCCCTGTCCACAACCAACTGGATTATCAAATCGTGAGGCATGTCATCTCTGCTACATTTCTCCTGGGTGAATCCTGAATTCATTGCCTTCCCACTGTGGGACTGAGGAAGGATATTGAGCTTTGAGCATCAGAATAAGAATATATTGCCGAGTGCCTTGCAGGCCCAGGATTCAAGCAGAAGACGTGGTAGCCTCAGAGCTCCAAGATTTCACAATACTTTCAGTGCATTAGCATGCACTTAGTTCTCACACAACCCCTGTGTATATTATTCCCACAGTCTCTCAAAGCACTGATTTCAGGTAACACTTCTCATTATATGAGTGCAAACTCTTTGATCCAGTTTGTCAGGCTGTGATGATCAGCAATGCAGCCTGAAGTCTCAGGGGTTTTGTTTTTCGGAGAAATGAAGATGCATAAGGGGCTAGGTGGATTTCATGCTTCTGAGACTTAAGTGAAAGAATCTTGCATTGAATTATAAAGCAAACTAATCTATTCAATGCAGTGGCAATCTTCACAGCCACATATGCAGCCCACTATGCCGGCCTCATTATGCGCAAGTTTATTTATTTGCTACACCCAACCACCTCAAAGGAAGACTGAATTATCATTCATAGCCCTTCTTTACACATTACTGAAGTCATGGAAACTTTGCTTGATGCCACATTTGCAGCCTAGAGCAAACACTGATATTCATACCTGCTGCCTGCACAACTCATTGTCCATTTGTATCCTCTCCACTTCTTTCAGACTCTCTTGCAGCCTCTGGTTGCTTTGCCTCAGCTCACGAATGTAGTCACAAGCTTTAGACAGGATGCCTCCTTTGCTCTAGAAAAACAGAGACATTGTCATACAGTTTAAAAATAATAATAATAATAATAATATTTAAAGTAGTAATGAATCAAGTGAAAGACTGTTTACTGCTCCGGTCTTGGTGCTGTCCATACTGCAGTCTGGGATAATCTTGGAAAGCGTGACAATCCAGTTGTTGATCTTGTCTCTTCGCCGTCTTTCGACTGATGAACAGACATGAAACAGGAACTGTTTTCAAATTAAGTATATACATACAAGCTGCATTTCCAGATATCTAATTGAAGCTACAGTGAAAGATCACAGGTCATTTTGATTTACAAAATGAGGTTGTCATTTGCTGGATCTTGTAGGCACCAACTTTCCTGACTGACTTTGACAGCTCAACAGTAACCTCTAGTGGCCAGTCAAAATAACATGCTGTTTTCTACTCTTAACAGAATATTTTGATAGGGCTTAGTGATTTTCTTTCAACAAAAAAATGTTCCATTTAGGCACCACACTGCATTGTGTTAAGACTGTCTGATGAAATCAAAAGCCACAATCATGACTAATTACCCACCTTCATTATGTTGTGCTCTTCTCCTTTCATCTCTTGGTGTTCGGGGTCCATCCATTTTCCTGCAGATAGACAGGAAATAAAACACTTTTCATACACCACAATATCTCCCATCTCTGCGCTCCATACAATCGGGCACAAATCCAATCCAATCCTCCAAATTCAACTAATCCTTTGCCTATTAAAAACCATTCTTCACTGTTATCTTTAAATTCAAGCCTATTGTTATGGCCATTTAAAATGAGCCTCTGAAGATGGGTAATGCCTTTGGTAGAAATACTAAATGATGCACAGCCCTATGAGGTCACATACGCAGTCCTGACGCCTGCGGCCTCGAGCTAGGCTGCCTTGTCTGGAATACTGAGAACCAGCCAACCTTCTTATTTCAGTTGGCTGTCCTCTTCCCAGGTGCGGCCTGAAGGGAGTGCAATGCTTTATTATGCTGTAAAATTACAACACTGTAGAAAACCAGATGCTGCCTATTGAAGTTGTGGTGTACACATAATGACACAACTGTCTTTTGTCTCTGCAACCTCCCTCAGGATTCAGTTAATTAAGTCCCTGAGACGTGACAGGGAGACTTATCATACCACCCACCATGGCATGAACAGTCCAATAACACACTCACACATAATCAAAGGTGGCCTACTGTACACTGAACGTACCTGTCAAAGTCATATCCACCACATGAAAGGCAGGACCCAGGATTTCCCAGCAGAACATTGCATTATAAGAAGGTAATCAATGTTATTCACTCCACCTAGATTTCATGCTGTGGTTGATTGGTTACATGTCACCCACGTGTCCGTTTCACTAACTGAATACTTGAGACTACAAAATCTTGAAAATGAATTCAACTTATTGCATCATTTTGCTTACATTTTGCATGAAGTAATAAACGACCTATGAGGCCATTCTTCTTCCTTGTCTGTCCCTTAAAACACATCTTTATTCTTCAGCAGTGAATTTGTGTCCAATCAACACAACTGGACTGCTGATAGCTGACTATCTCAAATGAAGCTAAGCCAAACGACACGCTCACTTGTATCTCAACACATCTTAATGGGATTTCAGCTGTATAATGGATTCAGCCAAACAGTACTCTTAGGCAAAGTGTTAAAAAATGTGGATGATGGTTTGAATAACTAAACGTACATGCCTAGAGGAATGTTTTTTCCCTGTACACCTCATACAAGTGCTCCTGAGAGTAAATGTTGCCAGAGAAACCCAAAAAATTAGGAGCACGGTCCCTCTGCTGAAGCACCATCCATATTTTCTGAAGCGTATCCATATTTTCTGAAGGGTGCATGTATAAAACAACAGGGCTTGTACAGTCTTTTATTGATCTGTAAAAATATAAATGTAATCATTTACTAATGCACCCGGCACTCCCTACCCTCTTCCAAAGTTTTACTATTATTATTGTCAAGCCATGGCCTGGACAATATTTCATTAAAGTACACACTGAAAAACAAGGGACTGCAGGCTGAGATTCAAATTCCCTCAATGGATAATTTAACAGAAATGAGCCTTAGTGAGTATTAACTACTTATTCACAAATAACTACTTATTTAGAAAAGATATCTTCCAAGTGAAAGCACATGGTTTCCATTGGCTTCAATCATCTCAATACCTCTAATATCAACAAAATGCACAAGTTTTTCAAGAGCAAATGCTGTCCAAATAGTTTTATCACAGATTTCAAAACTAGGCTAAAAGAGAACCAAACTCAAAACACTACAACAGAGGACACTTTGAAAATTATACTAAAATAAAAGTGTGGAGTGAGCCATTTGTTTCCAGACGGAGAACAATGACCTGATTTCTAAGTCCTAATGGAAAAATACATTTGCCACAAGCACTACTAACAACAATGGATCAGGGTCAGCACTGAAAAATTGCTACATCTGTGTCTCACACATCAAGAGCAGGAAGAATCACCAGGGACTTATGGAAAGGGAGGGGTGGAGAGAAGTGAAGGGCAGAGGTTTGTGTGCTTCTTCTCTTCTTGTGATCTAATTTGATTAGCTCATTTGCTGTAAAAGGAGTGGGGAGAAATGTGGAAACGGTCCTCACCAGTTTAAAACTTCATGTTGCAGCAGCTCGTTTTCATCTCTGCGAATGGCAGATAGGGTAGGTAGTTTTCATTCACTTTACTCACATGCCAATGATAATGTCACGGTTCATTAGTTTACATGTAAATATAACTCTACTTGAAATCACTGAAAATCATAAATTATTCATGTACAAGGAAATAAATAGGAACAAACATATTGCAGGGAGGCATTCTGAGAGATGAAAAATAGTTACTTTGTATTTCAAAACATGGAAATGCAGCATACAACAAAGCTTATTCTTTATTCTCTTGCCTTTCTGTTGATGGTGTAAACATCAAACAACATCAAGTAGGGCAGAGCTGCTGCCAAATTTAAGGCAGATTTACAACTCCCCTTAAAGCTGCCCACAACAAAGGAGCAGGAATCTTTGAGAAATCGCTACTTCTTGGGAAAAAAAAAAAGAAATATAAAAGACAGAGAGAGTTAGCATTGTGGATGACAAGGGAAACAGACTCTTAAAGGCTGGTCTCACAAAACTAACATAAAAGCGCTGTATCCTGGTTGTCAGTCCTTACAGGAGTACTGTTTGAATGACCATAATCCAGCCGATTTCACAAGTTAAAGGTTAAGTATAGGCCTGGGCAAAATTGGAGGAATATTCACTTCAGAGCTAACTCAATTTGATATTGGGTCATGTGTTAATTTTTAGTGACCAAGCAGGCAAATAACTGGTTTGTACCAAACAGGGGGGGAAAAAATAGCTGACATTCATGAACCTTGAATCTCACAGCGTTATGGCTCTTGTGCCAATGTGTTTTAAGCAGTCAAGTGAACTATGAAAAAAAGAAAAGAAAAATAAACTTGTTTAAATTCCTTTTTCTGAATAAAAAAAAAAAAAAAAAAAAAAAAAAAAAGGCAAAAACC
>VUQI01001533.1:0-11435 GCA_015106735.1 Paratilapia polleni | reverse complement strand
TTGGTGTGGGTGTTTTTTTTTTTTTTTTTTTTTTAAAACTCCATGTGGGCTTTCATGTGTTTCACACTGACGAGAGGCTTCCATCTAGCCACTCTGCCATAAAGTCCAGATCTGTGGAGGGCTGCAGTGATGTTGTCTTTCTGGAACTTCTCCCATCTCCACACAAGATCTCTGGAGCTCAGTCAGTGACCATCAGGTTCTGGGTCACCTCGTTCACTAAGGTCCTCCCTCGCTTGCTCAGTTTGACCGGGCAATCAGCTCTTGGAAGAGTCCTGGTTGTGCCAAACTTCTTCCATTTGAGAATTATGGAGGCCACTGTGCACAACCTTCAGTGCAGCAGAAATTTTTTTTTTGTAGGCTTGTTTGTGACCTCAAGCTGAAGCGCACTTGGGTTCTGCAGCAGGACAATGATCCAAAACACACCAGCAAGTCCACCTCTGAATGGCTTAAGAAAACCAAAACAAAGACTTTGGAGTGGCCTAGTCAAAGTCCTGACCTGTATCCGATTGAGATGCTGTGGGATGACCTTAAAAAGGCTGTTCATGCTCGAAAACCCTCCAATGTGGCTGAATTACAACAATTCTGCAAAGATGAGTGGGCCAAAATTCCCCCACAGCGCTGTAAAAGATGCTTGATTGCAGTTGTTGTTGCTAAGGGTGGCCCAACCAGTTATTAGGTTTAGGGGGCAATTACTTTTTCAGAGGGCCATGTAGGTTTGGAGTTTTTGTTTCCCTTAATAATAAAAAACTTAATTTAAAACTGCATTTTGTGTTTACTTGTGTTATCTTTGTCTAATATTTAAATTGTTTGAATTTGTTTGGCTAAATTTCACTGCCGTTTAGGTCAGACCATAATTCTTTATCCACATCAGAGGCAGTGTTTTGGGCTAGGAAGCAGTTTGTGTAACGCAGGCTGTTAACAGTTGTCTAAAATGTGTGTGTTTAAAATAAAACCACAAACTGAGTGGAAATCAGACAAGGTGAATTTGATGTGACACAAATGCATTGCATGTATATAGCTGCACTGTCTCCAAGTGTTAATGTTTTTTGAATCATTGCCTGAAGAGTCACTGTCTGTGGTTAAGGATTCAAAAACTGCAGTGGAGCTAAATTCTACCATAAAGATGATACAAGGAGAGGGATTTAATTCTACCATGACAGACAGAAACAATGCACCAAAGAGACCTTCTGTTTTGAGCTTAGGACAGGTTTTTGTTTGTTTATTTTTAAATTTTGTGCACATCACTTCAGCTGGTTACTTATTTACTATCAAGCTAGAGAAAAATATTAGTGTATTTCTAAGATGTTTTACATTGTGCTGGTGTTACTACATTATTTCATTCTCCAGCTATTTAAGATTATGAGGACATTATATATGGCATCCTGGTGGGATAGGGAGCTAATATGTGCTATATGTGTGTATGTGACCCATATAATTATGACTTCAGTTGAACTGAAAATGCCCTAAAAAAGCAGTGAACTGCAGTTTTACATGTAGTGTTATAACTAACTCTTTGTAGAAGTTGTGTGATTATGTGGTTATTTAAGGAAAGTTATGTATGTAATTGTTTAAAAATGCTGGTGTCTCCATAGAGACTGCATGAGGGTTCCATGTTGTAATTTTTGCAAATGAGCTGAAGAAGTCAGAGCAGTGAAGGGAGCTTCTGAAAAAAGACTTCGCTTTCGATCTGATTTTGAGAGCCAGCTTATCAAAACCTAACCTCGTGCACTCAGTACTGTGTCGTCTCCTCTCACAGGATTCATTTGAAACCACAAACATGTGGTAAGTCGTGTCTTTGGTTTCAGCACGCAGGTATATTTTCATGGAATCTCCTCAACATTCAGCCAAATGCACTGGATACATTTTAAAAAGTAACTGTTTTCTTTGCTTTATAAATGTTTTGTCACACTGTTAGGCCACGCTGTGTACTAAAAGACAACAAGCCAAGTTCAGATGTCAGATTCAGTCTGCCTGTCTTGTCCAACAATATGAGCCTGTTGACCAGCAGGCCACAGTCTCAGGGGACCAACCTGCTGAATCTTGAAGAGGAAATAGTCTGTCACCTGGGTGAAGATATTTCTAGGGTAACAATCCTGCTGGTCCTAACACTACATTTTAATACTGTTAAGATTAAATATTTTTCTTCCTGTCTGTATGCTTAGAGACAGTCA
Organism: Paratilapia polleni; assembly: GCA_015106735.1. Taxonomy (NCBI): domain Eukaryota; kingdom Metazoa; phylum Chordata; class Actinopteri; order Cichliformes; family Cichlidae; genus Paratilapia; species Paratilapia polleni. The sequence goes on along the minus strand of VUQI01001533.1, from coordinate 9,264 downwards.
TGAAGTGAGCAATGGGACTAGCTGTTTTCATATTTTTGTGGCTTCCAAGTGTCTTAACTCTTCTTTTTGTTTTTCAAAGCAGATCCCTTCTGCCACTCGCAGCACCATGAGGTATCTCAGTGCTCGGCATAGGGAAGTCAGTCATTGGCAAGCCCAGTTTTCTGAGATTATGGGCCAGCTGGAAAGAGAAACCATTGCTCTGGAGCAGGTATGTACATACACTCAATCTAAAAGCTTAAAAGTTTCTTACTGAGCAAAGAAACAAGGAAGAAAACTTAACTAATAAAAGCCCAGCTCAGTCACTTAATACAGTTACCTCTTTTATTCACATGGTCTTCAACATTTTGCCCTCCTGTGTTCAGCTGAAACACACTGTTGACAGCTTTCTGCAGCAGAGGCAGTTCTACAGTCAGCTGATGAGTGACTGTATTACAGTCGTTAACAATATGAGCCCAGCAGACCTGACACCGGATCCCGTCTTCACTGAGCTGAAGAAAGAAGAGTGGCTGACCAACAACAGCAGTGAAGTGCTGCAGGCGCAGATCTGCACCCTGCTCAACAAAATAAGGTCTGACAGAATCAAAATCATGTCCGAATGATTCTCTTTATTTTTTCATATCAACATAATGGATGCTGTACCATTTACTTCCACTTAGTTTAAAGCACTTTAAACTAAGCTGTGTCTCACTTGGTTTACTAACCTCCCTCCAGCTCTCTGAAGAAGATCCGTAGTCAGCTGGAGGCAGATTTTCACAACAAGGGTGAAGCCATCAAGCTTACCATCAAATGCATCACCCATGAGCTCAACACACCGAGCTCCCACCTGCCTGCCGGTCAGTACAAGCCTCACCATGTGAGCTACAACATGTGGCTGTCTCACTGCAAAGACCTGAAGATGATGGCCAACAGCCTGATGAAGTACTCTTCTTCCTTCAGGGGAAACCTGAGGCTCACTCTGGCCAATGTAAGGAAACCACACCTCAAATCTAAGGCTCGCCTCAACAGGAGATTACTTTACATTAGTTTTCCACATTAAGCCTGGTCAGTGGTTTAAGTTGGTCCAGTCTGAGATGTGCATGTCTCATATCCTTTTTAATGTGTGACCATTACAGATTAAAAATGCCCACGAGCGTCAGCGGCGCAGAACAGATGATTCTCTGAGGAAGAGAATCCACGAGCTGACCAGGACCCAGGACACACTGCTCTTGGAGAGGAAGCAGGTCGGCAAACGGGATTTTAGTCACAATTTTTTTTTCTAACATCCAAAGAATTATTATATTTGACTTTTTAACATTCTGTGACTTCCTCTAACCTCCAGCTCAATGATGAGATTTTTGATCAGACAAAAGAAATACAGAAACTGGTGAGTCAGATCAGGAGCTGTGACACCAAACTGCATCAGGCGTCCCACCGCCTGGACATCCTCAACCAGAGACCTGGATTTGAGCTCTGCCGGGACCTCGTAAGCGCCACATCAAACATGAATGTAGTCAGAAAGCCAGAAAGCCTTAAACAGCCTTGGAAACATGGTGGCTTTAAGCCTGCTTTTCTGTTCCTCCTGCAGCCGCACATCAGCCTCACACTGGAGAATTACGACCTGGTAAAAATAGGAGCCAGACTTCGCTCAGCACTGAAGCTGTCTCAGTAAGTCCGTCCATTCACAAAAGTCACAAATATACATCTCAAATGAGATCACCAGCAGCTGTAGCAGGTCACATGATGTCCTGCATTTTATTTTGGATATCTTCTTTATAATATCCTGAACATACTCATTTCTATGTTGCCATCTTTTATAGTGAGGACCTGGAGCTCAAACACAGGCGCCTGATGATTCTGGAGGACAAACTGGCCAAAAACACTCATATCCTGGAGGTGAAGCAGAAATGTCAGAGCCTGCACCAGACCTTCCCGCCTGCCCACGGCACCACTGTGGTCCTCACCAACAAGGCCAGATGACACAAGAGCATGGGCAGCTCCAACTCTTGTGAATACTCACCGTAGAGCGCATTAGTGCTCTACTGCCACCTATGGTCTTTTCCGTGTGGTGTTTCATTTATTAAAAAAACTTGAGCAAACTCACATCGTCTTGTGTGGAATCAGTTTTCCACTTCTTTTTGTTTTCAGGTGAGGATTAAATGTTTCGGAGGAAATTAATTTCAAAAGAATTAAAAATGTGTTAAATATGAATAATTTTATGTTGAATAAATCAATCAGAATTTCACCACCACTTCCCACCTTTCTCATTCAGACACAACACAGAAGAAGCTGGAGGTAGATTTTTTTTTAAGTTTATTTCTAAAAAGGTGTTACATGCTTTTATTTAAAAATCAAACCTATTATTTACAATGATACATCTTAATAAATATGTTCTCCCTAATGGTGTTTGGGGGCCGAAACATATTTAGTAAACAACAAAAGGAGGCGGTGTGACCACCTCCCTTTTTGTCCACTTGATGAAACTTTTAAGAAAATATGGATTAGACATAACAAGAGACAGGGACAGAAAAAAAATCAAAACTATTTTCTTTCACCTTATTTTCAACTATGATGATTCATTTGAACTGCGGTCTAATTGTCTTTAAGCCCAAATAATTATTTAATTATAATTACACGATACTCCAGTAAAAACCTGTTAGTAGAAAACAAATGTGTTAAACTGAACAAAACCATATTTGAAAGCTGGAAATACAATTAGGGTATGAAAAAGAAAAAAATATATATTAGTATGAAAACATTTCCAAATATACCTGTATCATGTTTCTTTATTGGTGCGCTGCAAAACTTCGATATAAAATAGACTTTTTTGATGTTACAGTACGAAGTTCTGTAAACTGTTCTGTGAAACGGCCATTGTTACTCCATTTATCACACAAGTTTGGATAAAAAAACAAAAACAAAAACAACCCAATGGAATAAACAATGTGCGAGCCCAGTTAGCGAGGCTGCAGGCAGAACAGTGAAATATAGATGGCAGAAGAGTCTGAATTGCACACTTGATTTAAGAACATAGAAACCAATTGTACAGCGAGACAAAAAGAACTGGAGGGACATGAGACAGAACATCCATCCAGACATAAATCCACAGAAAGCAGCTTTCTTCTTCTTTTAACTTAACAGGTTTTAGAGTCAGAATTCCAGACAGATTTATCCACGATAGAGAGGCGCTTTAAGAGGAGTGGAGGAAGCGGTTGAAGGCGTTGTAGGCCGACTCCAGATCAAAGAGCATCTGGCGCACCTGGTTATCATCCAACTCATCTGAGGCCGACATGCTGCTGAGGGTGGTCAACCTGTTGGGGAAAAAAGATTGATGATGACAAGAAAAATGTATCTTCAGTCTGTTAAGTCTAAACATATCAAAGAGCTGTACTATTCAGTCACTTTATAGCTATTGTTTAAGTAGTCACATGACAAATGGCACCAAACGCAAAGCGAAGTTTCACCTTGCATCACGCGTGTGAATACAGTTATGCAGGAAACCTGCAAATATTCGCCTCTAACAAGCCAACAGGAGGAGGAGGAGTACCACCAATAGCTGGAATCAAGTTACAGTCACATAATTTCAGAATTTACCAAGAAGTCCTCGCTCACTTTTCTCCAACCCCTCTCCTTTTATCCCTGTTTCTATCTTAAAGCAAAGCTGAACCGTACGGCTCCAACTGCCTTCAAACAATGTCAATAAGCTTGTCCTCAAGGAATCTCAGCTGATAGATTTTTATGAAGTGATGTGAAGCTAATTTTTTCAGCAAAGGTAAAATATTTTAAGGTGCACGAATGTGCATTTGTCTCCATATTCGCACTTAAAGACTGGGGATATTTTCTGGGCACACTTTGGGCCAACTGAGCATTGTTTAAACACCACAGCCTACCTGAGTATTGTTGCTGACCATGTCCATCCCTTTATGACCACAGTGTACCCATCTTCTGATGGCTGCTTCCAGCAGGATAACACACCATGTCACAAAGCTCAAATCATCTCAAACTGGTTTCTTGAACATGACAGTGAGTTCACTGTACTCAAATGACCTCCACAGTCACCAGATCTCAATCCAACAGAGCACCTTTGGGATGTGTTGGGACGGGAGATTCACATCATGGATGTGCAGCCGGCAAATCTGCAGCAACTGTGTGATGCTGTCATGTCAATATGGACCAAAATCTCTGAGGAATGTTTCCAGCACCTTGTTCAATCTGTGCCATGAAGAATTAAGGCAGCTCTGAAGGCAAAAGGGGGTCCAACCTGGTACTAGCAAGGTGTACCTAATGAAGTGTCTGTTGAGCGTAGATTATAAGCTAATATGTGACCCATTCATGGGAAAATCAAATAATGAAAATATGTTCTCTAGATATTACAACAGATTTCTGTGATCTGATATGAAAACAATATTCCAGCAACTACTTTTACAGCTGTTAAAACACAACTACAGCTTAACACACTCCGAATTGTATACATTAAAATAAGTTTTAGCACTGACATTTGCAGAAGGTCTGTCAATGAATATTTTAAATATAACTGAATATTCTAGACATTTAATTGTGGAAACATATTCAATTGTGGAAAAAAGCAGCACTACCAGCAAGTGTCTGTCTCCTGTCCTTCTACCGAGAACCTGTTGGATTCACTCCTGCTTTGGAATAAGTTGAGCCCTATCCACCCACAGCACCGTATACTGTGTGTCAAGTCAGCTGTGTGGCGTAGCTGCAGCCTTCAGGACTGCTCATGTTTTGCCTGACAGCACACAGTACATAACATCCTGCATTAACAACATGAAGTGCACCAACTGTGAGGCCTAGTGTTACTAACCAGAGACTGACTTTGTCCTTAGCCTCTGAGTCTGGAGGCATGTTGCTCATTCTGTTCATAGTTTCCATCAGCTCCCTCAGGTCTGGTTGGATCTGGACCAATAAAAAAAAATCATTAGCATGTTGGAATCCAGTTATTGTTTATTGCTAACATTTTATATGTATTTATAAATGTACCTCATCCATCGCTCTGATCTCCAGTCTCAACTTGTCCATCACAGTGATGAAGAGCTAAAGGTTGGAGAAGGATGAGACAATGCTCAAAATATTCTCCTACTTTAAGAGTCAGCAATGAGAAATATGTTTTATACAGTCAGCACTACAAGCAGGACACAGTCCTAGCCAGTATCTCACTGATTTTATTAGTCTGTCTGTTTTATGAGCTCAGACTGCAGTTGGCAATGCATTAAGCTGGTGATATCTGCTCACATTTTTATGGACTGACCAAATGATGAGCCAAATCGAGTGAAACCACTTTGGCCACTCAGCTCAAGCTGAACACACCAAATCCTTTCATTAAAAAAATGACCGGAATAATTAAAATTCTGGCAGACAGCCTATAAGTCTCTCTTTCACACTGGCTGAACAGAATATTTAATATAATCGTAAGGACATACTGAAACTATATCTGCAATGCAGCGGTTCAAGTTGCCCTTATCATCCTTGATGGTGATTGGTCGATCCTCTTTAATCCGTTCCATTGCCAACGGGCAGTCCAGCTAGGAAAACAAATGACAACAACATGACATTACAAAAGATAAAATCTAACAAATATGACTGGTTAAATCATGTTTTCGTAAAATAACCTGCACTCCAGATAAGCACTCACTCTGTATTTCCTGCAGAAGTCATCGATGGAGCCCACGTCAGAGCCCTGAACCTGTTTGAAAGCAGCTTTATACTGAACCAAGAGTCTGGAGCAGGAAGCAGTGTACCTGAAACCAACATATCCTCCATATTAATAAAAATATACAACTAAAGTTAAATTTTAAATATGAACTGAATAATTACTCACTCATTAGGCGTTACACAGTCTTTGATGTAAGCCTTCTCCAGGGCTTGCAGTGTTTTGACAACAGCAAACAACTCCGCCATGTTGTCATACCTTCGGAAACAGGATGAATACCAAGATTGTTACAACACGTGTAATTTACTGAATCCACAGTATAAAGTGCTTACGGTCATTGGTAATATATAGAGCACTTACTTTTCTCGTTCTCTTGCATTTTTGTATAATTTCACCTCCTGAAATGACAGATGACATATGACATATGATTGTTACTCTTAACAACTATTACATCACATATTCTTGAGACCATTCCCAGCTTTAGTTCAGGTTTACTGGACCATAAACATTAAATGTTATAAAACTAAAAAATACATTTTGCTTTCTTTAGGAAAATTTTCAGTAGAGTAATTGGAATTATTGAATTAAAATAATTATTGTGTTTGTCTGAACATTTTACATTTCTTTAAAATAGTATAAAAATCCCATTGAACTGTTGGATTTACCTCGTACAGCTCAGGTTTATTTGCTGGAGCTGTGGGAAGGAAAACAATGCCATGAAATATTTCTGATGTTTTCTGTTGAGAAGATGACAAATAATTTCAATAATTAAATTTTATACACCGGATTTATCTGAATGTCTTACCTCCTCCTACTCCTCCAGTGACTGATATCCCATGGAACATGATGGCGATGTATTAGAACGTGATCTGAAAAAGATTTATTTTACACCGTGTCCCACAATTGTGACCAAATGTATTCAGGCAGACCTAACAGCACAAATCACGAAAACAACTGCATCAAGATAACTGCCTAATTACAAGAAACCCCAACATAAATTACTTTACTAAATTGTTGGGCCACTGCTTGCTGCCAGAAAAGCTTCAATGCATCTTGTCATTGACTGTACAAATATCTGGTTCCCTTTAGGGAGGATTAAAACCCATCCTGTTAAAATACATCCCCAAGTTTGGTGTTTTGATTATGGTTGTGGCGAGAGATGTTGCATCATAGCACAAAACTAATCACTCAGACTAACTGTACTATTTTCCAGCGACCCTCACTCTAAGGGGACAAATGGAGCCAAATCATTTCAGCAAAACGCTATAATGTAGGGGATCAAGGGTTCCTTTTTTTTCCCTTTATTTTGTCATCTGTCTCTTTGTACCCTTTGGAAATAATCCTTTCAACCGAAGACAAACTTAAATTCTTAAACTCAGTTTCTTTAATGTCCAGATTTAGGTGCGAAATAGTAACACACGCTATGGGAATGTTGCTCCATATAAACAGGCATATTTTGTTCGCTCTTCAGAACAGACGTCCGATTATTACAGGCTGCCCAACGTAGGTGAGCAACACAAAATATTACAATGCGGCCACACTGGATTTATAAAGGTTTCTACGTTAAACACAGACATTCAGCGGAATAAAACTGCCGATAAAAGCCTAAAATCTCTCAATCAATTTCTTTTTCAGTCGAACTAACTAGTTAGCTGTGGAGGCTAGCTCGTCAGCACTTCCTATGATTTATAAGCCCTGAGCCGCATTTTTAAATATCAAAATGTTTATTATTGATCATTACTGTGAGAACAGGTGGCACGTCCATAGCATTTTCACACTATTTCAAAAACGGAGTTTAATAAACGAAATTTAAAACAAACAAACAAAAAAAAAACACTTCGCTTACCCTTTCCGAAAAACTGCGATGACGTCGATGTAAACACACCCTCTTGCGCATGGAACAGCAGACGTCAAAATATTAGGTGTCCATTGCGCCTAACTTAAAATGAAGAATATTATTAGAATAACTATTATTCTTTGAACATAAATACATGTTTAGAATGAGTGAGTATTATTGGACCCTTTATATATCATACATTTAAATTAGCTTCGACATTAAATGCAGCATTCAAGCCACGACTATATTTAGGCATGTTTACACAAGCAAAAATCAGGGGCAGCCTGATCTCAAAGCGGCAGATTGAACCGAGTACGATCATCACAACAAAAAAGCTTCAGTGAACGTAATTAAAATTATATACGTTTAAAAACCGCAAAGGAAAGCTAAAACCATTCCTGTGCAACTTTACGAGGTCAGTTCGAAAACGATAAGATCATTTGTGTCGTAAGGTGACCCCCAAAAATGCTGTTTTTAAAAGTTATCGTGGCCAACTGTAGCTAATTTAGGACTGTGGCAACGTTATGGAGTGAATTCAAAATAAGTAAAGGCTCATGCAAATAGTGTTCAGAATTATTTAAAATTAATTTTATGTTTACCCTGTTTTTATACCCGTTTTTAAATGTATTGCAGATCTTCTCTTCACTCTCCATCATGAAGGCCTTCAAAGCAGCATCACAGACCTCTGATCAAGAGGATTGTGGTGTTTGGCTGGACACTGTAGAGCTGAAAGGAAAAGCTAAACAGGTGATTGTTGAAACAAGCTCTAAACACTGACTAAAAGGCTTCTTAAGTACTCCGGATTAGAGCAGTTAATTAAAGCGCTTATCAGTGGCCTCTTACTTTATTACTGTATTTATTTACACGGTTTACTTTGCACATTTTGTCTTTCAGAAACGCCGTGCCCGCCCCATTTCTAAATTACTGAATCCCTTCTCTGAAGGAGCTGGATACAGTTTGGCTGTGGCACTCAACTTCACTCAGACCAAAATAGAAATGCCAAAAACCAAACAGAGCTCTATATCAACCTTCTTCACAGCTCATCAAAGAGGTAATCGGCTAAAAGTTTGCTGAGGGAAATATTGTCATATTGAGTAAAATCATTTTGAATCGGATAAAGCTACAGGCTGTTGACTTGCTTTGGTGTACAGTCACCGGCCACTTCATTAGGTACATCTTGCTAGTACTGGGTTGGAGCCCTTTTGCCTTCAGAGCTGCCTTAATTCTTCGTGGCACAGATTGAACAAGGTGCTTGAAACATTGCTCAGAGATTTTTGGTCCATATTAACATGACAGCATCACACAGTTGCTGCAGATTTGTCAGCTGCACATCCATGATGTGAATCTCCCGTTCCACCACATCCCAAAGGTGCTCTATTGGATTGAGATCTGGTGACTGTGGAGGCCATTTGAGTACAGTGAACTCACTAATGTTCAAGAAACCAGTTTGAGATGATTTGAGCTTTGTGACATGGCGCGTTATCCTGCTGGAAGCAGCCATCAGAAGATGGGTACACTGTGGTCATAAAGAGATGGAAATGGTCAACAATAATAACAATAATGTTTAAACAATACTCAATTGGTACTAAGTGGCCCAAAGTGTGCCCAGAAAATATCCTCTACACCACCACCAGGATGAACAATTGATACAAGGCAGGATGGATCCATGCTTTTATGTTTTACACCAAATTCTGACCCTACCATCTAAATGTCCCATCAGAAAGACTCATGAGACCAGGCAACATTTTTCCAATCTTCTGTTGTCCAATTTTGGTGAGCC
>VUQI01001532.1:0-12446 GCA_015106735.1 Paratilapia polleni | reverse complement strand
TACTCATTTAAAAAAAAAAAAAAAAAACACTCATACATTTTTTTTTTTTTTTTTTTTAAATTAAAATGATTATTTATATTTTTAATATTTATAGTGTAGTATTTGTTTTGTAAACACAAACAGAGTCAGACTTAAGCTCTTTTTACTTTCAGTCTCGATCACTGACCTTTGCCTTCCCCACCCTTACTGTAATTAACATCCTTACCGGGTCGGTCAACATGGTGCGCAGGTGCGAGGCCAACGCAAGCACAGCCAGTGAGTTGAAGGCAGCTCCGTTCAGCAGCGAGTACCAGAAGTTCTTGGTGGGCAAAAGCATGACGAAGTTCACAACAAATTCAGCGTACAGCACCAGGAACCAGGTCATGGTTGCACACACCATACCACAGCTGTCCTGAATAAACCACAGTGTGCGGTTCCCTGCTGTGTGACCCGCGTGGGGACCCCCAACCATCACTCCGGCTGCCAGGCTACCTGTCTCGACATCTGCACCTGCCGACAGCAGCGGGTGGTGCTGCTCCATATCTCGTAGTCTGTGGTTTGAAGACTGCATCCTGCCCTAGAAAGATGAGAAATATTTGAAGTAAGTAGCAGTAGTTATTTTTAATTAATTCCACACCCTTTTACAAATATTGTGTATGCTACATTAGAGATAGATAGAAATTAAGGAATATGTTGTAATATTAGAGGTTTTTAAACAGTATCAAGAGGTCTATGAATAGTACCCAAAAAGATGCAGCTAAATCATGAAATCCTCATAAATCAAGAAAGTTACATAAGTGATTAACAGAGAGAGCCCACAGCTAAACCTAGAAGTGATTATGACTAGTGATCAGAGTGCTCTCCAAAATCATTTGAAATAATCATGAGGACAGTTTCTTAATATTTTATGGCAATCTGGCTAGTCACAATTTAGACATCTTTAAACATTCAGACAAAGTTTTGGATAAACGACTAACGCCAGCCGACACAATTGGGGCAAAGTAGATGTATGATCAATGTGGTTCAGACTCAACCCCCTCAAAGCTCAGGGCCTGTTGAGCCTTTCAGCTGGTATCACAAGAGGCACGATTCATTGGAGCGCTTGTCAAGGTCGCAAGCGAACATTCAGGACCAGCTGGGGAAACTGTGTCCACAGCTTCAGGATAAATCAATGGCTATTCTGGTCCCTTTAGGAAACTGATCCTGCAGCTGAGCTACATGTGCAGGGGAAATAAAGGCTAATAATAATCTGTTCGCCTATTTTTCCTTCAGCTTGCAGGCTTCACATTCTAATGCAGACAAAGTAAAACAATATAACAACAACAATTTTTTAAATAATTATTTGGTGTTTAAAAAAACAAAACAAAAAAAACCAAACAAACACCACAGCCTCACTTTAAGGTCAAATCTAGTGTTTCTATGACTGCTGGGACCCTTCGCCCACCAAAAACCCATATGGGGAAAAAAAAAAAAAATCCGTCCATCCAGAGACTGGCGCTCTATGACAGCATATCCCAGCTGTCATATGGCAACAGGCATGGTACACGCTGTACAGGTTGCCAGTCCATCAAAGGGTCAACACAGGGGTACAGACAACCGTTCGCACTCACATTCACACCTAATGCCAATTTAGAGCCACAAATTAACCTCAGATGCATGTCTTTTGGGAGGAAGCCGGGGTACCCTGAGAGAACCAGGCATGAGGGAGAACATGCTTCGTCAAAGGCACCAGCCGGCTGGAGGATTTAAACCCAGGACCTTCTTGCTGTGAGGCAATAGTGCTAACCACTACACCACTGTCCCACCTGTTTAAGTCAGTTCTATGTCATTTTGTTTTTACTACACCACACACCAGCAGATGTACTAACACAGCCTATAGGAAGCTAACAGCAAAAAGTCATCAGTGTGTATGTATTTCACGGTTGCTATGCCAATAGCTTTTCTTGGTACGTTTGAAATTGTTCTTGACACAACATAAAACCTCGACTTTTGACCCTATCGACTTCTCTCACTTGCTTGCTCTCTCTTTCATTACGTTCATTTGTTGGGAAACATTTATTCCACTTGCAATAAGATTATGTGTTGTCATCAACTTGATTCATATTATTTCACTTCTATCTCTTGTCAGCTCAGCTCCACAAGTGAGTGAGGAGGTGCACTTGCATTGAGCCAGAGGGACAGCAGGGAAAGGAGAAACTAGTGTGACTGTTAATGACGGTAGTATGTTGTAACCTAATGACTCTTACACTGACCTGAAATCAGACTGGTGCAAATAAATTAGATGAATAAAACAATAACTCTGTCTCTTCCTCATAGTGAGGAATGCAGCTTATTATATTAAAACTTACCCAAAGCCCAGGTATCTGTATCTTACACACATGAAAAGAAGCAGAGAAGATACAGGTGAAGACAAGTGTTGTGAAGACACATTTTTCAATGGGAGGAGAGGAATAACAATTAACACAATGTCCAGTTTTCCCAGGGAAAAAAAAGAACAAAACAGAATAAAAACAAAAAGAAGAGAAGCCAGCAGGAAAAAAGTGCTAACCAACCATAAATATGAAAGGTCTCCATCCTTAAAGTGAAAGACACAGCTCGAAGAACAAACTTTACACAGAGCCCCGCTGAAGGTACCCCACCAATCATACACTGTTTACTCATTACTATGCTACAGAATTGATTTAAGGTGTATAGTAGAGGTGCTTTTTGCATTTAATGAACTCTGATGTAGTGTGTGGCAGAAAATGACTGCCTCCATTTAAATGAAATGAGACATTTCCGGTGAGATGGCGATGCTGCAAAGCTAAGCCGTCAGTCTTTTGCTGACTTTTCAATCAGGCTGTCCTCCGAATACCCCGGTGATGTTTGTTTCTGCTTGCATTCAATACCTTTCCATGACAGTGACTTTTACTGAAGTTGCAGTAAGAGGTTTTTACCCTGCAGTGCTGAAAACTGCCTTCCTGGCCAGAAAACAGAGATCCTCTTTCTCTTTAGGAGTCCAATTCAGGCCCCAAAGTGATTTCACAGTAACTGGTTCAAAGAAATAGAGGTGTTCTGTAAAAACTGTGTCCCAAGGTGACACACCTCTAGTGCGTGTCTTAGTCTGTGTGGATTGTCTCTTTTGATAAAATGGAAAGGTATCTGTATTGTTACACAAGCGTGGGGGCTTAAATTCGTCCAAACAATTTCTATGTGGATAAGTCTTAAGACATACAACTTAGTAAAAAGCTGGTTATGCAGTTTGTGCAAACAGCTGGTTCAGGACCTGATTGCGGTCAAACTTAAGCGCTCAAATTTAGTTGGTTAAAGGCTTGTCCAGCTGACAACCTGCTTAAAGTTTCCCAGAAAACATCACTGACAGCGATCTCTGCTTTCACGTGGCTTAACAATAACAAAGAGGGGCCTTTGATCCAATTCTGACCATTATAAGTTTTTTTTCTTTTTTTAAAGATAGCAGATACTTGTCTGGCAATGTCATGCCCTTTTAGAGACAGACTGCTTGTGAGGGAGTGATGTTTTTGAAGTTCCCATTGTGGAAGGAATCCCAACTTTCAGTGGGCAATAACAGGGTTTTTCCTTAATGCACAAAGTATTAAAATTACTATTTTTAACCAGTTTTATTAATTGGTGTTTCTTTCAATCAAGTATAACAGATATTTGTGTTTATCAGAAATAACAGAAGAATGCAAAGACTTCTTTCAAATAAGTGAACACAGGCTCAGTGTCTTTACTGTACACAGACTAACTGATATGCATAGACACCCCCTAAAAGCCCAACCTGAGCCAGAAAGAACCCTGTCTAAGGAAATGCATATGAAACTCAAGTTTCTGTAAATGTGTTGTATTGCTTGTCCCTGTGACTTTATACATTATTACTGTAATCCAGATTTAAAAAATAAATACATTTTTCTCTGGTCTTGTTTGTTTATTTTTTTTGCATGTGATGACCGTTTCTCTTCACAGTGGATGCATTAAAGTCTCCATCAAGACAGATCTTTTAACTTATATTGCCTAATTAGACCACTCTGTGCATAATGTAAATCTCCAAATAAACCACAGCAGTGTGTTTGTTCTCTATTGTGCAAAATAACAAAACAAGGGATATATTAAGCTAATAAAGTGCTGTAAGGGGTTTAAAACCTGTTATTTGTATATTAAACATAGCAGCAATCAAAGGAAAGTTCCTATCAAGTGAGCAGAGTGTGAACAACAGAGTAAAAATAATAGTCAACAAAACTTCAATTATCAGATGATAGTGTGTGTCCTTGACTGATGCACTTCCTTAGTATAGACAGGCTGGAGTAAAGCACTGTCTCAACTGACAGTGCTACTTCATACATCAAACTTGAGCTACTGTTTCCCACAATCTGATGATGTATCAGGAACTGAAAAAGTCAGCTGAGAAAATGATAGTGACCGACTGTCTAGCTCATATATTTGCTTCACTTGAATTAATCACACAGCAATGACAGGAGAAATAGTTTATGCCAGCTGATAAATATAATGGAGATAAGCTGCTCAATCACTAACAGTTAACTACAGCTGTGGGTAGAATAACTCACTCACTGCACATGCACAAGGGCATAGGCAACTTTACATTTGCTGAGAAGAAGTTATACTGAAGTTTGATATCCACAAAGCAGATGCTATCAGGACAGCAGGGCAGGTGAATGCTGAAGAATGCCAGCAGTGCCAGCAGGCTGTTAAACCAAACAAAAACAAACAAAAAAGAAAAGCACTGTCCTTAAGAGGGCAGAAAATGCTCTTGCTAGTTTAAGGAGTATTGATTTTTCCATTGTCAATGAAGAGGAGGTCCATTAAAGCCACAGCAGCTGCTTGTCCAGCTGTCTGCCCTTCCCAGTCACAGAGCACAACACAACAGCCACCAACCCCTCTATCTCCCCCTCTTCTTATCTTTCATCTTCTCTTCTCTGTAACCAGCAGTTGCCCAAGTGTTATCTTGCTCAGACCACTTTACAGGGGTCACTCTAGTACTGAGTCATCACATATCAATAGGGGAGGAACAATTCTGAATCAGAGACCAAGACCCTGATGCAAATGTCCACAATATAATATTGTGGTTCCATCTTCCCGTACCATGATACCCACATGGAGCTGTTAATGCCCGTTTAAAACATGCTAGTGAGTTAATTTTTTATTTATTTATTTATTAGTCATCCCCTCTAAATAAAAACTGAGGTATGAACCAAACTATGGTTTTAGAGTGTTGTAACATGCTTACATACTAATTCAGAAAGGAAATTACATGAAACAAAGGATAACACTGAAAATGTGTGAACGCCTAAAGAAATGGGTGTCAATTTACTAAGTGGCATTATGGTTCACGGTCACATTTTAAATACACCATTAGCATTCAGTGTTGCAGATCAGGTTTGTCTTTAAACACTGAAAATACAGGCAACTAACTACAACACCTTCAACCAAATTAATCAAGCAAATACTTTCTGCTAATAGATTCTCTGCCACTCAGACTCTCCCTAGAGGCTGTTTCATCAGCCAAAACTAAGAAGAGGAATGCAACTTTCCAGGTTTTGCACAAGAGACAAACAGATGACACAAACTGCTTCCTCTGTTTGTTCTTGTTATACACTCAGTAGTGAAAACCAAAGATGTGCACGTTGGGAGGCGAATTACCTAATATGTTCTAACTTCACAACAGCATGCTGTGGTGTGTACCTCCTGGACCAGCATTCAGGATGAAATCCACATGTGGATTGCCACCTGAAAAGACAAAGACACACAAATATTTGCTCAGTTTCTACTCTATTGGGTGTAAATGACTAAATCTAAACAGCCCATAGCTCAGCAATGAATTCTACTTTCATGAGCAGAATTAACTGCAAATTCTGCTTTTCTGACAGTGATCAACATAATTACAAATTGCTGAAAACATTTCTATCAATAAGTAGGACGTTGAGCAAATTTTACACTTCTCAGTAAATCTCAATCCATCTTAAAAGCATCAAAAAGTAGTCTCCAAATGGTCATATGGTTTCAACTTTTAACATGGTTATGCAACAATTGAACATTTCAAGAGTAAGATGTAGGGCAGAACGGTTGTTTTTAGACTCCATTAGTTTATAGCTAAACCTGGTCTGCCAAACTATATACGAATAATTATATAATAACTATAATTATACGAACTGCCACAGTTGCACAATGCTTGATTTCTCTCCAGCTGAACGATCTATGATTTTACAACGGAGTCCCCTTTTACTTCCAGGTGGCACACCCATCATTCTGGCTAGTCATAGCAGTGAGGTGACATTGCAAGTATTTTTCACTAGTAATCATTTTTTTCCGAAGTGGTCAGTCAAGTCCTGCCAAAAGTGTTTGGAGCTCCTCTACGTGGTCAAACAATAGTAACAACACAGAAATACACAAATTAAAGAAATATACAAAACAAACACCATCGGCTCCAAGAGACTGTTATGAAAATCTAACCCCTCTAAACCTACACTAACCACTTTTAGAAACTCTGTTGCTATAATCTGTCGAAAAACGCATTTCTGTGTGTGTCAGCTTACTAACCTAAAATGTAAATTACTTTTTCCCTGATTTTACACTAGTTTGACCAGATAACGTTAGTATCAGGGGTGTTTAAACGACTCACCCACTGAATGAAATCAACAGATTGTTTCGGAGGTATGACTGATGAGAGCACAAACCACCACCTTCTCATTTATCATCCGCCATCAGTGTAACTGGTCGTACTAGTAAAGCTATCGTTGACCATCAACAAGCTATAAGCATCGATTGGGGGTAGATCTTCACATTTGCAATGATAACTGCAATGGTCGTGACTGAAAGTGAACACTTCAACACACAAACACGCACACACGCACGCACGCACCGCCCGGGCACAGTCGCTTGCTAGCCTGACAGTTCACATGCAACCGGGCTGGCTGTTAAATCTCGCTTGCTAACGAGCCACTAAATAAGCTAACACCGCTAGCATGCTAACACTGTATGCGAACGACGAGTGAGAAAACAAAGCCTTTGGAGTGACAGCTAAATTACAAACCTTAATATTCGTAATGTATTTTCCTGGGAACTCTTTCTCAATACATGCCGGCGTACCGTTTGACCTGAACTCTAACCCTCAAAGCAGCTGTACCCGCAGCAGCAACACATCGTTTGAACAACGGGCTGACAGCGGCCAGTAACGACGGAACTTCCGGGGTTCACTTCGGGTTTGTCCGTTAGCTTTCGTAAATTTCCGCCGAATGATATTTGGTTAAACATCCCCACCCTATGGTTAATGACAGAATTGCACCTACAAAACTGCGATATTACCAGCTCTCCACTAATGGGTGCTATTGGTCAATTACAGCGAATGGCAATCCCTAAGTGAACGAGTGATAAAGCTAATCTCTCTCTCTCTCTCTCTCTCTCTCTCTCTCTCTCTCTCTCTCTATATATATATATATGTACACACAGACACACACACACGTATGGATGATCTACTGTTTAAGTGTGGATATACTGGAAAAATGCTTTTACTGAGCATGCAGTTAGACTCCACTCAACTAAAAAGAAAAAAAAAACAACCTGTTACCTTAGTTTAGTGCCCTTGAATTGCTGAATAGCTATTTTTGTGAATTATTCATCACAACTGAATTGCATTCACAGACCATACTAGTGCTTCTAAAATATATTTAATGTTTCTGCAGACTGTTATCAAATGCACATCTTACAGTATAAGGTTTCAGGGTGTATCTTTCTTGCTATTTGAAGTACCCATTTTTTCTCTTTTATGGTACTCACCCTAGTGACTAAAGTCAAAACTGTTTAAACCTCAACATTTAACACCAAATTTAACACCAAATCTGTATAACCTTTTGTCACAGTTAAGGTTCTGTGAATACCTTTCAAACCAGTCTGCAGTTGAGGCTGCTCTTGTAGCTCAACCTTGATCAGGATGAGCATGTATAGAAAATGTATGAATAAAACAGAGGTTGAATACTGATAAAACTCTGACTTGCCTGGGCTCAGTCTCTCTCAAAACAAACTCACTAAATCTCCTGGATGTTGCTGCAGTGACCATAACCTTGAACCTCAACCAAATCCATGCACGAGTAATTCAACAAGGGAGGCTGTATACTGGCATGGTTTGTATCCATTTGTCCTCTTGAGGGAAAGGTCACTGCAAATCAATACAAAGCTGTTCTGAGTGATAACCTTTTCACTATGATGAAGCTGCCCTTTGCAGCCCCAACATCTCAACCCAGCTGAAGACCTATGGAAGATTTTCGTTCTGTGCTTTTCACCCAAAGTGGCCCAACATCTTACTCAGTACATACAGATGAAGACAAACTTATGATCTAATTCAGTGAAATATTTATCTTGACCTGATCAGAGTTACTTGTGGTCAGCTGAGGTCAGGTGCACCCTTCTTGCAGCAGGATGTCCCCAGCAGGGAGAGGCAAGGCCTTCCTGGCAGCAGTCTCTGCTGTCACGTGTCACCCAAGAGTGGATTATAAAGCCAAGACAAAGCAGCTTGGCCCTTCTCTACCCTGTGCCTGCAACTGCGCAGTGATAGCTCAGGGCTTCTGCCCTCTCCTGTTCTGGTTCAGAGCCAATATCGGCTGTCTGTTTTAGAGGGAGGGAGAGAAAAAAATACCCAGCAATCCTCTAAAGCAGCTTAAAGGCTGAATCTGGGGACTGAAGCCCTTTCCATTTCCAGAACTGCTTCTCTCTCCATTACGGCTAGATGAGCATCTGACTGACTTCCAAAGGAGCAACCACTGTGGATACATTTAAACTGTGTGCTGCATTCTCTCTCCATATCTCATATACATCCCACAAAACATGCACTAGATGTACCACAAAGGCATTAGAGACGGTGAATAGTAACTCAGACAAGCAGCACTATTTTAACTCTTTATGTAATCAGAAGTCTTGTATCCAATTAAATAATGAATGTTAAGTGCTCATGTAACAAATAAAATCTCCCACTGAGGGCCTATGGGTTCTCCTGTTCATTATTATTTTGGTGCAGTCCCCTCCACTGTCCTTTGTTGACATGCTGACTTTTGAGTGAAATGAAATGAAGCAAAGCAGAGTGGGGCACAGAGTGGTTTGGAGAGAGTGTGTGATGTGACTCTAGCTGGCCCTCTTGTCAGAGTGTGTGTGTCTCTGTGTATATTACTGCAGAAATAAAAAGGGGAAAACAGAGGGGAGGGGAGGCTTGACTTACTTCTCAGGGGGTGAAAGGAGAGAAAAAGGAGAATGAGAGAGAGAGAGAAAGAAAGTACAAGCAAAGCACAGAGTAGAAAGAAGAGTTCATGGAAAATAATAACAACTCCGGACTAACATTAGTCCATTTGCACAGATATGGAAAGGAAGCCTTATCTGGGCAGTCTCAACTGTTGGATTTTCCCCCAGATACATCTGAATTATATATCAATTTTTGTGGTTGGTTAAAGAACAAGTTAGCGTAATCCTGCATATTAACACTTTAGCACAGTATGACACAATGAAGGAAAATCACTTTAATCGCTTTTTTCTTGCAGCAAGTAAAATGAAAAGTTTAAGACTGCTCTTATTCTAACTCAATAAACATGAAGATACCACCAGCAGCCAGCTGCCTTAGATGAAAATATACACAAGAAACCACAAGACTTGCTTTGTTTCACGGTAAAATCAGTTCCTATCTTTTTGTTTAACTAGGCTAACCAGCTACTGGCTGTAGCTTTTTATTTATCTACGTGTAGCAAGAAAGGTAACAATCGTAGCTACTCTTTTCAAAATATGCAAGCAATGGATCATATATAATAGCTTCCAGGTCTGAAAAGTGAAGCCTGAAACTTGCATTCTTTCTAATAGCCAGGAGGGGAATCCTTAGGTTGCAAAAAGAAGTCATGTATAGATGTTTATGTGAAAATGATTCTTTGGCTCCCTTGACCCATGATCTCAGTAAATACTTTCCTGATGAGTTTATGGTCTCAAACCCCATAGCTTAAAGTCTTACTGAACACAGCATGATTTTGCAAGTTATAATCCTCATTACAGTGAAAAAGGGCAATAAAGCTGCTTTATGTTGGACCTGCCTTGTTCTTATTGCTGCTGTATGAGCATGCAGTGTCTCACTGTTTCTCTATCAGAGCCACCCCTCACTTGTCACGTGCAGTTTAACAACACCAAGATGGTGATGGGCAAAACACGTGGGTGATTTGACAGAAATTAATCTTTTAAATATGATAGAAACTCCACATCAAATATAATGTATTCTATGCAAACGCGTACAACCTGTGCTGAGCTATCATGAGAGAAGAGAGTATTCATTAAATATTAAAGTGAGAACCTTTAAAGGAAAATGCTTTGGTGGTGAATTAGAGAACCCTTCCTAACATCAATTTAAAAAATGAGTAGAAAAGGGAAGGAAGGGGAAGACAGAGGAGAATAGATGCATTTGGGTGCAGTGCACAGTGTAATGGGCATAGGTTGCTACACATGGTAGTAGCTACAGTTTTGCCCTCACATTAAAGTGGTAGATTAGCCTGCCTGACAAACTTAAAAAAAAAACAACAACAAAAAACAGATTCTGATGAGTTTACAAAAGGCTGAAGCAAAGGAGATTCACCCAGCTGTTAACTGTCTTCTTCCCAAATCCTTCCATGCTACATTTTCATAAATAACCCCACTGGTTAAACCCAAGAATACCCATGAAAACACTTTAGTTAACGACAGCCTTTTTAATACTGCAGTTCTT
Source organism: Paratilapia polleni (assembly GCA_015106735.1). NCBI lineage: Eukaryota > Metazoa > Chordata > Actinopteri > Cichliformes > Cichlidae > Paratilapia > Paratilapia polleni. The sequence goes on along the minus strand of VUQI01001532.1, from coordinate 1,732 downwards.
TGTTGCTAGATAGTTTTAAAGCTGTACATATAATTTTACTGCTAAGGTCATTTTAAATTCAGAGTCTTCACCGACCGACAAGAGCTTTCGTCTACGGCCCTGATTTAGACACACACAATCTGCACTTTACATAACTGAAGAGAGAGTGCCAGCACTTTAAAGAAATCTTGTGCTTTATTTAATGCTTGCAGAACCTAACAACAATAATCAGTGAAAATTTACTGAACAGCGATAAATTCAGTAAAACAACAATCAGTTCAGTCTAACCCCGGATTGTGTTATCCGGCTCTACTCGTGACCTCCGAGGTTTCTGTGAGGCATGGCTGAATGAAAAATGATCATCTTTTAACACCATAACACTGGAGCATAAAGATGTGACAGATGATATTGGACCATTTCTTAAATGGGTTTGGTGACATTGTTTTGCATGGTCAATTTTATCATATTTACCACAGAAAAAAACAATGGTAATTTTGTCTTTCTTTTTTCTGTAAATACATGACAGTATATGGTATTTACAATTCATATTTATTAATCTGTATGCATGCAATCCCCAGTAAGTAATCTGGTAATGTATATTCCACACAGTTGTGACTGTACACAAATATCTCTCTAAATAAATATCCAAGAACAACTCAAGCAGTCAAAGTCTTCTAAAAATAACTGAGACAGACAAAGTCATGACCACCTAATGACCCACAGTATCGTGGAAAGTGACCCAGGTCAAGATGAACTGCAGACTTTATATACAGTATTTGGATGGAATGACCTCTGACTTTCCAAAGGCTTATCTCTGCTGCACCCACCTTCGCCACACAAATCCAACATAGAAGCCTTTTAGAAGGGATTTTCTGAGATGGGAAATCTGTTGGCTTTTCTAAAACTGCAAGGGCACAAAAGGGCCATGACCTTTTGCCCTTTGCTTGTATGTTTGGTTGCAATGTGCACATTCAGTTCAACAGTGTTAAAGGAAACTAATGTATTTCTCTTATTAATGATGCAAGGACTCTACAGTATGTTGTTGAGCTGAATGTCTTTTAAGAGCCTGGTGAAGGACTGCTTATTAATGCACCCGTTGTTTCCTCCATTCACTGTACTGTTCTATTTTCTGCAAAAAGACGCACGTACAATGGATTACATTAATGCTCCAGAGAGAGGAGCCAATGGATAAACAAGTACCTCCTTCACACGCAAGCAACGGGATGACATGCTGGACGGACTGCTTGTTTTAATGTCCCAGAAGGTTGATTCTGTTCATCTGGACGTAGCGTTTTCTGTGGGAGAAAGATTTTGTCACTCATCCGAGTGACTTCCTCAGTCTCAGCTGACTGCAGGTTTCCCCAACCTTATAAACAGTACATTCGCATAATGACTGAAACTAGCACCACTGACTAACAATGGGCCATGAGGTCAGTTTCATGATTATCAATATGCAAATTGTCATGACCATTGATCAATGGCCATGAGTACTATTCACAGAGAGTTGGGGAATGGCTGCAATCACAGCATTGTAAGATGGTGATAGATGTACTCTAAGGCCCCCTCCTTGGTTCAGAGATGGTCGTTCCTTTTTCACGTAAATAGCCTCCTTGACTCCGCGCTCAAACCAGCATTCCTCCCTGTCCAGGATGTGCACATCTTCATCATTGAACAAGTGGCCACTGGCCTGCAGGTGTAAATATACTGCGGAGTCCTGCCCTGACGAGGTAACTCTTCTGTGTTGTGCCATCCG
>VUQI01001531.1:0-18190 GCA_015106735.1 Paratilapia polleni | reverse complement strand
AGGCAGTCGTTTTTTGAGGTTATTTAATAGAAAAAAAGAATATTGTACTCATAAATATACATTGATTAGTGTGTAATTACGTCTTCCATGCATTCTCACAAACTTAGAATTAATCCATTAAAAATACATAGGAGCGGGGACTGATTTGTGGAAGCCGCCATGATGCCCCGCCATCTTGAATACAGCAGCCGAGATGGACATCGCCGTTCCGCCTAGTCGCGTTTTATGTATGTAGCTAGAGACCCGACACATACGTAGTAAAAGGCGGAGGAGAAGAGAAATTGTAGGCATTCGCATGCTGTGGAGGCAAATTTTAATTCATGCCTGCACCTTCAGACTTAAGATATGAAGGATCATACCTATGTTTTATCGTGAGAAGGGGTCCCCTTCACCAAAGAAGCGAAAACATGAAGGAAAGAGACAACGCGACCTGCATCAGGATAAAACGCCATCCTCTTCCTCCTCACCTCAAGCCTCATCTCTTGAACTGAAGTCAGGGCTCTAACACATGAAAACATGCATAAGCATGCTTATTTATTCCTGATATTGTCGCAGTTACTTATTGTCAGCAGATCAGACATGCGACCCTCCCCTCTCTGGACAGCTGACAACGAGCCAGCTAAACAACAACAGCTGGTTATAAGCTAACATTATGCCAGCTAACGTTAGGCTCGAGTGTCCTAAAAATCACACTTTCCCTCTTATAAACAGTTTGATTATATTCTCACATCGTATGAGAGTTTATTCGCTGAGTGTCCGAGTCTGACAATGTTAGATCCACTTCAAAGAAAGTTTTACTAACAGTGGCTAACAGCGGCAAAAACAGCAGCGCTTACTGACAGAAAAGTTCAGGATATCCTCAGCTCACCTCAGTATTGCTGTCATCAGTCAGTAGTGAGCTTCACTGACTCATCGACTCGTATCGGACTCCTTTCACAAAGTTTTACAGCCTCCTCCAGAGTAAATAGACGTGGACGCTTCTCACCCGGCATACTGACAGCTGAGGTAAACAGTGGACTGACAGCCTACACTCACTACAGATGAAAACATGTTTGTCCTACAGCGGCCACCATAGCTAGGATTATGCAATTGAATTGGGAGGGGTAAGGAAACAGAATTCAGTTGACTGCAATCTGCAATCTACTGACATCTAGCGGTGAGATTTTACACACTGTACCTTTAAAATCTTAAAGATTTAATATTTTTTCCTGTTGGCTATTTACCTGATCTCCAAACATATAAATAGGAATTAATTCATTTTCCCTTTCCTTGAGGATAAAAAAAAAAGATGACTCCTAAATATTGTGCAAAAGCCCTGCAACAGATTGGTGACGTGTCCAGGGTGTACCCCACCTCTTGCCCAGTGACAGCTGGGATAGGCCCCGGCCCCACCACGACCTTGAATTGGACAAGCGGAAGAAAAAGGATGAATGGATATTGTGCAGAACAAAAGGTGCGTGGGTCTATATATGTCTGGTATAAAGGGAGCAAGTGTTTACAGAGGCAGTCTTTTATTTTGTTTGTGCCACAGATTGGAGCACAAGTCACTTTAAAGATGTGCAGACTTTCCCAGAAGTTGTTAAGCTATTAGGAGCAAAGGAGCCCAGTTTGTGTGTGTGTGTGTGTGTGTGTGTGTGTGTGTGTGTGTGTGTGTGTGGTGATCCAATCAACAGTGGACATGCTTTTGCAGGGTAAAGGCCAGAAACAAACACACAGAAGCTTCAGAGTTATAAGTGCTAACAAGTATAAAGGTGCATTGAGCTCCCAGCAGAGTTGCAGCTCTGAAAAATAAATGTTGGAAACGTTTATTGTCTCTGTTATTTTATTTTATTTATTTATTTATTTATTTGTGTGTGTCTGTCTGAACATTTCATTTTCCTTCAGCAGCACAACATTCAAATTTGAACTGATTCAAATCTAATAGATAAAGGTGAGAATTGATTTGGTGTGTCTTGCAAAGTGATGATGCTCATTTCAGGTGTATTCATACTCAAATGGGTGTGCATACACAAGCACACAAACATATTCACCTGCAAACATGGGGAGATGAACATCTCCAGCGGTAAAGCAAATAGCTTTGTGTCATTGTTAAGGTATCATCATTTCTCTTTCTCTCTTATTCCATATCCATAAAAAGATTACATCGAACAGAGCGTGCAGATGGAACTGTGGAGCAAAAGAGCAAGGGGAAAGGGGATAGAGAAAGCGACTGTGCCGAAATGAAAATAGGAGATTACTGATCAACGGGTAACACAGGATGAATATTTGATTCAGCCTTTTGTGATGTTTCTTATCTGAAAACACATAATGCTGTTATATTGGTGTGTTAAGAACATGCAGAGCGGGGGGTTCAACACAGGCGCGAAGTTTTTAATGTTGCTGGGGCACGGGAGAGGCTCTATTGGTGGTATCATGGTGAAATTGTGTTTCATCTAACAGAGATTTCAGTGTTTGTTCCCTTTTGAATCAAAGAAAGCCTTTTGGGTGTTTGAGGCACTTAACGCTGAACCTTCTAAACTACCACATTGTTGCTGGAATTTCACACATACGTAACTCGTGTCAGTGTGAGTAGTACTTACAAAATTTAGAACATAAACTAATGTCAACTATAGTACTGATTTAGGAGGAATGTATTACACTACATGTGTGTGTTACTGGGTTTAAATTACTGCTGGATAAGGATTATGTCCTTGTACTGGAGATCATCAGTAAGCAGTGGTGCATGTCAGAGGGCTGATGACACATTAAAGATTGATGCAACTTTGAAAATAACATATTAGGAGTTTATTGGTTTTGAGAGGTAAATGCTGGCAGGTGTGCTTCTGTGTATACACACACATGCAGAGACACACTCACCAGACATCCCTGTCCTTGTAATTGCTCCTCTCATTGCCCCAAGGCACCGTGAGCTGGCATATAAGCTATATAATAAAGAGTATTATCGTGGCTAGTAATGTATTCCTGCCTCCTACAGCCTGATGACAGCTGGAATTGAGCACTGTGTGCTGCAGAAGGTGATCCACACTAAATTCCTTTAGGCAGCTTAGAGCTCTGTGTCATAGTCCTGACCTTCTCCTGACAACTAGCATAATGAGTTTTGGAATAGCAGTGTCTTTCATGAATGAACAAGGTTGCTATTTAGGTTTTACTTTGAAGTCCCTACACCTAAGGCTTTGATTTCAACCATCAAGGAAATCTTTACATCTCTGTATCCTCTAGAGCCAAGTTCAGCGAAGACAACTGAAGCAGAAACTTCACTTCCCCTTTGACCATATTTTCTAATCATAGAAGTTAAGCGAGATCAAGGACTTTAAAATAAGGTGCATAAACAAAAGCAGCAGCATGCCAGATGAACAAACTAATGTGTCCCACTTTGCTCTGATCTGTGGCATCAGAATCAGCACCACTCCATCTGTCAAGTTGTAAAGGGAGGAGTAAATAGAGTCTTCCTGCCACTCATTTTGTATCCACCTGTACTGTACAGCTGTGCTTTGACACAATGGAATGCTTTTCCAGTGAAGCAAAATGCCTGCAGTTTTGGTGATTCTTTGATCTGAGTGAAGCGAACTGTCAGCTGTGCCAGGTTGAAGTGTTTGGTGGTGTTACAACTGTGAGACAGGTGAAGTCAGCCAGAGACAGTTGAAATAAAGCCACAAATAATAACTTCACTCTTTTCTTTCCTAAAGTATCTTGCTACTATATGTAGCAAGAGAGCTTTCAGGGAGTTGTGACAGAAGGAAATGTGACTGGTTACTGACATAGACTATGTATAAAAGATGTACGCAGTGACCTTGATGTCACCTATTGGATATTGGATTGGATTGGAAGCCTCAAATTTTGCATTCATGCATTGCTGTCTTGGTGTTTTGGAGCCAGAAGTGACCATAGGGGTGAAGTGCTAAGTTATCAGCTAATGCTAGCTGGCTTGGTTAGCGAGGTACTATATATGGGTGTATCCACAGACGGTATAAAGCATGGACGTAACTTCCGGGTCAGAAAAATGAAGCCGGTGTGGAAGTGCCTTAAACCTGCATTCTATCTGAAGGCCACGAGATGGCGATGGGTGTGGTTGAAAAAAGACTTCTGGTCTTTCCCATAAATGTCCGGTAGAAGTCTATGGGAAAATGGCTTTGTGTCCTCTGGAAACTATTTCCTGCCTGGTTTATGGGCTCAATCAGTCATTGTAGGTCATACTGAATAAAAAAATTAAGCCGATTTTGTAAATCTTGGTCATACTGTGCTTCAAAATGGATAATTATCTGTGGTATGAAACTGCATACTCATTGGCTAACAACTTGTGATTGACAAGTGTGGTTTCACAGTCAGACCTGCCCCTCCTCGGCACATCCGTTTTTTCGCAACCAAGATGGAAATGGCAGAAATGTTCATCTTGAGGCTTCAAAACAGGACTTCAGAAACCAGTGGACGACATCACATTAGCTATGTCCATCTTTTGGTAAATGGACTGGTACTTATATAGCGCTTTATACTACAGGCCACATTCACCCAGTCACACATACATTCATACAGCACTTTTATCTATACTTAAGTGCTTACTAACATTCACACACACTCACACTCCGATGAATGCATTGGGAGCAACGTGGGGTTCAGTATCTTGCCCAAGGATACTTCGGCATGCAGACTAGGGGAGCCAGGGATCGAACCACTGACCTTCTGATTAGTAGACGACTCGCTCTACCTCCTGAGTCACAGCTGCCCCATTTTATACTTTTATACTGTCTATGGGTGTATCACACAGACACAGATACTTGCTATTTAATCAGACTTAAGATGCAAATAAAAATTATACAGGAACCTTACTCACCATAAAGCAAAGCAAAACAAAACAAAGTACCACAGAGTACAGACATTTTGGATGGGCCATATTATTTGTCAGATAATTACATTAAAAATGCTTTAGATTGCAACAGCACCACAAACACTGTCAAGTTCAGTGACTCTAATTAGCTGTTGTTTTACTATTGTTGTATTGGATTGCATTATTTTGTGCACATATAACAATTACACTGATAATTACACTGGTGTCTTAATCGCTTAAATGCCTTCTAAACTATTATCATATGCAAATCCTGTATTTATACTTGAGTTAAAATTGACACATTAGGTTAATAATTTCATAAAATGGTTACTAGCTTTAGCCAGTGATTTCATTTTTTGCATTTCTTGTCAACAAAAACGAAAGACTTTTTCATCATGCACTTTTAATTTTTATGTCTTTTAAGCTGGGGGAAGGTTTCGATGGCTGTCATCAAGAATTAATCCAGCATTCATTTCTGCTTGTTCAAAGGAAAATGCAACTGAAAGTCACTTAAACACTACATCCACCACAACCACCTCTAAAAACTCTGTACATAATTCCCTGTTTTAATATGTTTCAGCATGTTGGTCTTCGTGGTTTGGGATTTCTCTGAGATTTTTTACAGATGGTTCTAAATTTGACTACAATTAAATGAAATTTAGTTCATCAATGTATATATATATTTTCTTTTGCTGTTTAACATTACTGGCAGTGACACAGCAGCACTGAAATCTAAGACACTAATTATTTGCACAAGAAGTAGTGCAATTAAATCCCCTATTGATGGAGTTATGTTTTAATTTTATTATGTTGTGTGAATTGTAATGCAGTCTGAATAAGAGTACATTACACCTATTACACTACTTTGACATTTAACAAAGTATAAACAAAGAAAATGAACTATGGACTTGTATCAGAGAAACCCTAAAACAACTTATAGGTGGTAAAGGTTGATAACTTGGCATTATTTAATCTAAAATAGATTATTTCATCTCATTTATTTCTTAAATGGAACAGAGGAGAATGTTAATCACTGCCTACAGACAGCCTCAGCAGTTAAACAAGAATTCATTTTTTGCAACGGGTAGATCGTAATAGATGAGGTGTGTAAAAAATGAGACTGTAAAAGCGAGTGCGGCTCCTGCTGTATTCTTCAGAGGTCTGAAGGTGTATGATTCATGCACCATCATGCTTTTGTGTCTGTGTGGGCTAATGTTTGTGTGAGCAAACTGATACTGGTGTAAAATGCCCCAGCGGTATGCTTTCGGTGTGTATGAAAGAAAAGTGTTGGGGCTTTGCACAGAGAGAGAGAGGGAAACGTGAGAGAGAAAGTGTGTGTGAAAGAGAACAGGGGTTATTTAATGATCAGAGCAGTGTAATTACCTCCCAGTGTGGTTCAGCCTTTTAGATAGATGATTATTCAAGGGGAGAAATCTCATTTGCATCTTGTATAGTAATATGTAACAGTGTTCATTCTACACTACATTAAATTGCCACATTGATTTTTTTCCGCCCTTACTTAATGCACATTTTTTTCTTTTTCAATGGAATTGTGGTTTTATATGTAGGTGAATTTATCTGTGAGTCAAAAACAGAAGAGTTTCGATGTCCATCAGTTTATATCTCATCTTGTCTTCCGGGGGTTCAAATTGCAGATCATTAACAAGGTTTTATGCTCCGTACTTTATAATAAGGAGCTGAGAAAAGAGACACCATGCAGTGAACCTGTGTCATGGCCTCGCTAAAACTAGGCAGGGAGTATCAGTGTGAATGAACACTTTCTTGCCGTAATTATCCAAACATCTGCAGTACTTAAATCTGCATGTCCTCCCCTCTTCAGTCTCTGCTAGGTTCTACATCACCTACCCACACACACCTACACTTACACGCATGCACACCTTCCCTTGGCAAGCACGCGGCTGGCTATCAGTCTCTTCAAAGTACGAAATCAAGGACCCTACTTTCATTCACAGCACCTCCAATTACAGTGGGAATGAAATAGCACAGAGTGAGTGTAATGACAGCAATCTAAGCTGTGTGGGGGGAGTGGAGCAGAACACCTTACTGAGCTCATGTCACATTTGTTGCTGTACCACCTGGGGACAAATGGAGAGCCAGAGGAAAAAGAAAGATTCAGAGGGGAATATAACATTAGGCTTTATTGGATTGTCAGGATAAGAATGTGCAAATAAAGGTGTGGAACAGAGAGAGGTGTGGTGAGAGTTAAAAAAAAAACCAAAAAGAAAAAAACAAGATGATTGACAGTGAGCCATCTGTTGATCTTCATGCTTATTTGTGTTGCTCTGAGTCTTTTCCCTCCCAACTAGTCCCTTGCGTGGCTGACTGGGGGTCAGCTGTGACTGATAGTCTGTGCTCCTGTTTTCGGCTGACAGATGGGCGCAGGGACCGACTCTGGTGCAGCCTGAAAAAGGATTCTCCATGCCTCTGTGTGCTGCCACAGCCATTTTACGCAGCTGTCAGTCACAGACAGCATGGTTGACGTTATCAGTTGTACTGCGTTTAACGGTGGAGGTCTGCTCAGAACTGCTGCTGGGTAGGAGTCAAATGGCAAAAGAGGGTGAGAAAGGGAGGGGACAGAGAAGATGGAGGCAAAAAGTAAATGGATGGAAGTATAAAAAAAGAAAAAGACTGGTTATAAAAATAAAGGCTGAAGGGAGGGGAAAAGATGTGAGGTATGAAAAGGAAAATGAAGGAGAGCTATGGCATGTTAGATATGAGTGCAGAGTAATTAAAATGACATCAGATGGCGGGGCCACTAACATTGTCTCCTTCTGTAGACGTACACATAATGAAGATGGCTTCCAAGGCCCTTGGCTCTGCACCAAGAGCAGAGGGGCTAAAGATGAAGTACAACAAGAGAATCAATTCACTCCTCCCTCCTCTCTGCTTCCACTCAGGGAGAGATTTACAAGCTAAGTTATGACAGCACACAATAACGGCAGCCATATTTTACTCCTGCTGTCTGACAACAGCATCCGTGGCCAATCAAAACTGCCACAAAACGAAAGTTGTTATCTCTGCTGGGTGTGTGTGTATATGTGAGTGTGTGCATGTGTGTGTGCATGTGTTTGGATGGTGAAAACTGCTTGTCATTGCTAAATGTGACTGTGCTACACTGAGTTGATCCGCTCAATTTATTGCTGCCAGAGATAAGGGATTCTGAGGATAAGGAGACTTTTATGGGAAACACATTAGAAAAATAAACACCCATAAAAGAACTGGTTTCAATCACTCAGAGATGAATTGCATGGAAACATGATCAGGAAATACAGTATGCTCTTAAAAGTGCACCTAAGTCCTAAAGAGGGGGCAAGTGAGATGGAAAAAGAAAGAAATACGAGAGCGAGCAAGAGAAAATAAGGGATACTTTGAGCCTGGACAGCCAAACAGAATGAGGAGAAAATAAAGAATGAGAAGAGGAGATGCAGAGAAAAGGAAAAAGGCAACCAGAGAGTTACTTAAAGCTGGATGAAAGTGTGCATGGATCAATAGATATGGATGTGAATAGGGAGACTTTTAAATAAGGCTCTTGCGTGTGTCCTCAGATCCTGTTTCACAAAGAAACTCAAACTCTGCAGATCAATACCCAGCTCATCTCTCTGGTCTGAGTCCTGTAAAGCCTGAAGCCAGTGGCTCCTTTGTATGCCGCTGTCTGTCTGTTTGTCTCTCACAGCACTTGAAACCCACTCAAACAGTCTCTTTATCTTTGCATTCCCTGGTTCCCTCAACATCTACACCACCTTTGCTCATTTACTGCTCATTTATCCATTTCCCAACAAAGTAACCGTCTTTCGAATCACTGCCAAGCAACAATTTGCCGTTTTTCTGTTCCATTTAAATACATGCCAGTTCTGCTCTTCTCTATGGCAGTTTGATATAACAATAGCAGTGCACATTTTGGATTCAGTCTGCATCCAATTCAAGAGAGAAAAAAGCTTTATATAATTGCTGTTTTGACATCTGGTATTGGGTAGGACTTGGAAGCCTTTAGAAGCATTTTGGTTAGTTTTATATTCCTGACAGCAGTTGGATTGCCATGAAATTTTGTATGCATATTTATGTCACCCCCATGATGAAATGTAATAGTTGATGTGATAACTTTTCATTCAGCACCATTATCAGATCAAAATTTTAGATCCATCCTATGCTGGCCAAAGTCTCAGAGAGCGTTAGCTCTGTAACATGTTGAACTATGCAGCTTCCTACTTTAGAGCCACTCACATTGCTGGGGACTTGGAGTCATTTTTTTGTTTGTGTGCGGGTTAAACAAATTATGTTAATAAGTGAGCTACAGAGATATTGGTAGGCATGTTGAACTTTAAAAGAGAGCAATGCTCACTGGCCAATCTCATCCGGTTTTTTGTGTTGTAGTTAAAATATAAAAGTGATAAGACATGAAAGTGTCATGAATCTTCTGATCTAATTGTTTTTTTTTAACTTCACTTTTGCAAACGCAAAATTAAAGAAGACAGATGTCATTAAATAGAAGACTCTGATTGCCAGTACAGAAGCACACACACTTATCATTAATTCCTGACCAGCTAGTGTGAGTCATCATAAGCCCTGGAACATGTGTTATTGAGATGCAGAGAGACTGCCAATGGTTAGCTTATACTGAGGCTGTGCTCCACTGCTTCACAGTAGCCTCTGGTCAAGTGTGCATCAATACTCAGAGAATGCTACATTAGAGCTCTGTTTGACCAGAGGCTTTTGAATTTTGCTTGGTGTATGTGTGCATAAATACAGGTGTGTCAACATGCACTGCTGGTATGCAAGAAACAATTTATTAGTCAAATCTGAATCAAACAGACAAAGACACTGTATTTTATGGGAAAAAAGTGTATCCTTACACATGTGCATGTTTCACTGTGTGTGAACATGCAGATGCAAGGCCATCTCTCTTTGCTCGCTTCCTCCTTGTTTTTCTCATTAGTAAAACCGGACCTTGTTCGTCATTATGCTGTGGCGGTCGGTTCCCACTGTGCAAATGTCACCAGAGTCCTCTCCCTGTGTCACCTCTGTCTGCTCCCTGCTGTCCACTTTGACACCTCTGGGACCCTCCCTGCCCTTTCTCTGACAAGGAATCCTGATGAACATGGTACGCACACACAAGGGATTGCACATGTGCACACAGACACGCCGAGGAAAAAATCCACACAGAGAGGCACGCACGTTACCATACTAGATGAAACCTACGATGTAGCATGTTGTGCCTGTGGTTATACATTTTATAAATTCACTTAAGACTCCTTACTACGCGGAGACTCACTTTGACACAACCTATCTACTGGTTGATCATTAAATTACAGTGCCACGGACAGTGTTATGACCTCAAAAAACATTTGATTAAATACTATACACCCCTTGTTCTTGTTGCTGACAATACCAAATATTACTTCCAGTAGTTACATTGTATTGATGTGCCATGTGATTTTGATGGTTTCAATAGGACTGTTGTAACTTTCTGTGACAATTTACAGTACATCACTGAGGAAAAATCTTATATTAGCATGGAGACTTAAATACAACAATAAATATATGTCATCTAGAAAATTCATAATCTTCAATTCAGTTCAGATCAATTCTGTTTTATCTATATAGCTTCAAGTCACATTAACAGATACCTCAGGGTGCTTTAAGGTAAAGACCCTGCAGCAGTAGAAAGAAAAACCCAACAATCTGACGATCTCCTTTTAGCAAGCACTCGGCGACAGTGGGAAAGAAGAACGTCCTTTTAACAGGAAGAAACCTCCAGCAGAACCAGGCTCAGGGAGGGGCAGCCATCTACTGTGCCCGGTTGGGGGGTGACGTGAAAGAGAAGAAAAAAAAAGGAGAACATAGGACAAAGGACAAAACACACACTATGGGAGAGAGAAGCCAAAAGTTAATGACATAAAACACATGGGGAGTGAAGAGAGGGGAATGGAGAAGAAATGCTCAGTACATCATGGAAAGTCCCTCCGCAGCCTGAGCCTATAACAGCATAACAGCAACTAAATCTTATTAAGTATTTTACTGTCGGCATAAGTTATAAATTATATTTTATAACTAAACATAAAAAAATATTAATTAGGCAAGAAAAATAAGATTAATTACAAATGTAAAAATAAATCATCATAAAATGGTTTTCTGTTTGTAGGTACAGTAAGAAAAATTAGAGAATGTATGTTTTATTGATTGATGATCCTTTCCTCCCTATATTATACCTTCTTATTTGTGCACCCCCTTGCTATACTTACAGACTCCAAGAGCTTTGCAACAACGCCCACAGTCTGATAACAGTAAATGAAAACGGCCTTACTGATGTTAGACTGGCATTGACAACAAGGAGAAAAACTCCCACAACAGCCTCAGCAGGAAGTAATAGATCCTATGCTCTGATCTTCATGTGGAGAGAGCTATTCCTGTGGCAAGCCTGCAAAACATTACCTTAAATGAAACTATATATTTTTTTTGGGCTCTGATTATATATTTAAATAAAGTGATGAATGTACAGAATAGTTCTGTTTATCTAGGGGCTATACATAAATCCACTCCTCAACAATTCTTTTCATTTTTGTGAAATCGTTACATAATTAGAATACCTAATGTGAAGCAGTGTTTTTTAAGATTTGGATAAGTTCCATTTTAGCACCGGAGAAGGCAGAGACTCATGAATGATCACATAAATTTCTCTTTTCTAGCATTGTTCATACTGCAGCAGTTTTTTGCTCCTCAAAATAATTGGAGAGAAAGAGGAGCCAGGGTTGACCCCCACTGGTTGCTAAAGGGAGTTGTTTGACTCAGAGCTAACCAAAGCCTGGCTGCTTGCCAGCATGCCCTTGCAGTAGTCTGGTTCTTGCCTTCCATGTTGTTCATCTCTGTAGAGAAGCTGCTGCTCAGAGGAGAGTACATAAGACAAGAGAGCTGTGGGGGAAACCCTGCTGTGCAGCTGAAGAGTGTAGTTCAATTGGTGAGAAGATTTAGAGATCAGGAGTTGAAGCGTTCTAGGTATGTAGGTAGAAAGCTAGAACAGTGTGAGAGTTGTTGAAACACCAGCTTGTCTTAATAGCACAGTCGTGTTGTAAGTTAAAGAAATGGTGTATGGTACAGTGTATGTTTACTAAACCTTTTTGTAGTGACAAATCTACATTTGTTGTATTGCTGATCCCCCGTGCAACAGTACAGTGCACTTCCAAAATGTGCCTGTTTGGAATTAGCCGATGTTTTTGACATAACCTCAATAGATATGAAATAGTGGAACAGTTACTAAAGCGTGAGTAAATGTTGAGTTTCTAGAAATAAATGCTTTCTACTTACAAACATTCTGATGTAAAAGCCATTCTTTTTGTTGTGCCAAAAATCCACTGCATTTTCCTACAGGTTGTAAATTAACCACTGGTGGTTGGTTGCAGTGTGTGTGCACGCAAAGAGTCAGTGAGTTTGAAAGAGAGAGTGCAACCTAGGTCATTTTCTGTAGCTACAATATACTGATATAAATGCTGAATTATGGTACAAAACAGGATTACAGCTCCCCCGTGGTGAAGTAAATCAGTTGAAAAGTTGTCAAGAAACACAAAGCACATGAATGCAGACACACATACAGAGACTCCTTCACTTATTAGTGACATATTGTATGCTACCTGCCGAGCATCAAATGGCAGCCAAAGATTTAACGACCAAAGCAGAACTAAAAGGAGAAATACTACTGGACTTAAATTCTCAGGGTCAAAAAGCACAACCTCAAATGAGTGTAAAATCAGAGAATCAGGCACTTTACTTAGTCATACTTACACAATGTAACTGCCACCACCAACATTTTATTGTGCTGTGCTTAATAAAAACATCAAGAAACAAAAACAAAAACAAAACACACATACAAATGCTCACACACACATAAAGGCATCCTCCAGCAGAATTTAGAATAAATACAAAAAAATAATGGAGTGACAAACCTAAACACTAAGGAATGTGTTGCTCTCATTCAGCAGGAAGATAACTAATCAGTACTGCTTCTTTTTATAGTCTTTGTATTATGTTGTTAGCCTGTATGGTCAGTGTTGTGTGTTATCTGTGACAGCACTAACCAAATTATGTCATCAGTAGCCATCCATGAATGTGCTAAGCCCTACACTTAAAACATAAAAAGGAAGCATGTAGTAATTGCAGGTGGTGTGTTCAGGATCAATTATCCATTGAAGTGAACATAAAGAAAGAACGACAAAAGAGTGAGTGTTTAACTCTGTATTAAGATTTGGTGTAAGTCATTTAACCTTTCAGCTTTAGGCAATTATGAATTGCCCTGTCATGTTTAACCAATGCTACTGAACGCGGTTGTTAGGTCTGTATTAATTGGACTCGTCAAAAGCCATAATCTGGTCACTGTGTGGCTGCATCTGCCCAGGAGAGGTTATCACCAGGGATCAGAGCTGAATGGTAATGAGGCTGCATGGGCATGAGAGATAAAGCCAGAGTCATGTATGTATGAGAAAGAGAGACTGTTTTGTTGTTTTTGTGGGTGCATGTGTGCTGCAGAGGTACACTGGGGGTTGTGTGCATGTGTGTTTGGAATTTAAATGATGACACCACCTACTGCGGAGTACACTATTGTTCACAAGCACAATACACTTGCTTCACGTTTTCCCTTTTCCTCCCCGTCTTTGCATGTATTTATGTATTTCTTTTAATCATATTATGGGGACAAAAATGCATTCACATTGTCACATTAAGGACTGTTACCTTGGATTTTGGCATGAAAAGCTTCTCTACAAAAACATGACATATTTTTGGTTTAATCAACATATCTACAAACACTGGATCACACGACTACGTGTGCTGTATGTGAAATGGCTCATGGTGATTAAAACACAGATGTATCTCCTGCTATTTTACTCTGATTAATTTGTAATGCTGTTATTCATGTGACTAGGAGCATCAACCAGCTGTTTTCAGTGAAAAGGCACTGATAAATGGACTGCACACAAGCTGCCTGGCTCCAAATGCTAAATAGTGTAGTTACAACTAGCTGCTGAACATAGTGGAGCATTTAGCAGCTAAAAACCTTACATTTCTTTCAAGACTTGCTGGAGAGTAAAGCAAACCCTATTAAGCTGACATTCACCAGCTGAAGAGAAACATACTCCTAATAAATAATTGATATCTGCCAGATGTAAATAAGTGTCAAAGGTGTCAAAAAGTGGACCCCTTCATTTTTTGTGCACTCCAGTATGCTGGAAATCTCCATTTTTGCTCATCAAACTACACTCAGTAACCCACAATGTCTAAGTGAAAACATTGAAAATAAATATTTTTATAGGTTTATGGCCAGATGTGTAGTTTGTTTTAAATTTCCTTGAGATAGGTCTAGAGCTTGATTGTAGTATTTCAAACTGACATGACTGGGCATAAATTCCAAGGAACTCTCCACGGTTCGCAAAAGCGTTTGTAAAACCTTTAGTCTTCCGTAAAGTTACAGTGACAGTGGCATCATTAATTGCTAAATAGAAAATTTATATCATTAATGTCAGAGTTAACCAAACTAAGTAAATGAACAACAAGCGCCTTACTCAAGTAGGTGACCAAGAACCCAGTGATCAATGAGACAGAGATTGTGTGCAGAGACTGAAGAACCTGCTGGAAGGACAACCATCTCAGCAGCATACATCAACCAGGGCTTTATGATAGAGTGCTCATACATAAGTCTCTTTTGACTTCAAGGCATCTGGCAGCCCACTTGGTTGATTAAAACATTCTCTTGTCTGGGCAGGACAAAAACGTTATTCTGGAGGTACTTCTGAGCAGCAAAGGAACAGGGAGACTGTTCAAAAAGAGCTGGGGTTGAATGCAGCTAAATACAGCTGCAGATCTCATTAACCTGAGACTGGGTCAGCAGTTTACTTTTCAGCATGACTTCACTGAAGCAGAAAGCCAAGACAGTGCTGGAGTGGCTTCAGGACAAGTCTCTGACAGTCCTCAGCATCTGTGGAAAAAAATGGAGATGGCACTTCAAAGATGATTCTAATGCAATCTAACGAATCTTGAGAAGATAAACTCCACAAAGAGGACTCATAGCTGTATTATTGTTTCCTTTTAGGTTAATGTTCATGTAAGGTTAGGGTGTTGAGTGTTGGTATTAATGGTTGTGATATGTTAGACTCCAGGGAATGATTGCGAGCCAATAAAAATGTCCCATGTATCAAAAACAATATTGTGGCATTTGAAGAGTTGTTAGATCAGCCTTTGCAAAGCATGCCACATTTTTTGCCTTCTTGGATGCAAATCTGTTAATCCAGCTGCACTCACAGAGGCACAGTAACATTTGCAGGCTTCTTTAATGCAGCCATATATTTAAAAAAAACATCATCATAAGGACTTTTATAAGAACTGGTTATTGCTGGCCTAACTACACGATTCTGTGTTAAAATTCCCTGAAGTCTTAGGGGGATCATTAGATTGCAATATGCAATACAAAGCCTTAACATATGCCATGGGGGCAATACATTAGTGCATAGAGTTCTGCTGAACATCCCGAGTGTTGACTGTATGAGTCTATAACATCAGTGGTGTGACGGTGGGGAGGGTGGGGGAAGGGTGCATTACTCGCACACACATATACAAGAAAAAGACAGAGAAAGAAATATGCACACACAACACATTGATTTGCTTGTGCAACTGCTGTTTGTTATGGATCGATATGACACAATGACCAAAGCTGTTCTTTTTTTGGTGTTTTTTGCTGTCATCAAATGAAAGATCTCCTATGAGCTCCAAATTCATTAAATTACTTGCTTCGTTAAATAGAACATTGCTGCTTTTTTCCCCTGCAGGGTTGGCTGTTAGATCAGTTCTCAGCTGTCACTTAGTCAACTTAGTCTAAATAATTTCTCCTTCAGGTTTTCGTGTTGCAAATCTGTAATCTTTCACATACACACACACAAGTCATTCTGTCACTATATTTTCTGCCTTTTCTACCCATTCTGCCCTACAAACATGCATGCAGAATAGCACATACATGACCTAAATTTGATCAGGTGTCCTCTCCAGCTTCAACTGCGTGGCCCTCACCATCCATCACGCTTTATAGCACATCACACATTACAACAATCCGGGAGCACTGGAGGGAAGGAGGGAAATTCTGAAACAGCTATGGAGGGAGGGAGAGGATTAAAAAGAGCAAAACAGCAAGGGAATGTGTGCGCGGTGGGGTGGGGGGTAAGAAAAAAATGAGGAGAGAAAAAAAGCATCAACCTTTTCTAATCAATATCCATTTCCCCGGGCTGTCATGTTGTTGCGAGAGTGGCTGTTGCATTACCAAACAGAGAGCGTCTGATCCTAAATAAAATATCACCTTCAATCCAAACCATCCCATTCATCTTCATTTAACAAACGCTCAGCTTTTGGCAATACCTTTTATGCACCCTCCCTGCCATAGTTAGAATGAATATGTCAAAATGACAGGGCCTGGCACCTGCATATGGGAACATTTCTCCACAGAAAGACACTTGACTGTTGGTGTCATTGTTGAATGGCGCAATTCATACGAGCAACATGCAATTTCATTTACAGTTTATGACTTATGAGCATATGAATTGTAGATTACAAGAGAATGGTTTTGTTTTCTAGAATACATGACTATGAAATAAATCCAAATAGGACAAGAAAAAGGCAGTAAGGCTCTTTAATGCAGGGATTTCCAGAGAGTGGGAGTATGCTGTCGTTGTGGTAAATGCAATAAAAACTCTGTGTATGACACGTGCAGTTTGTTTCTGGATGTGTGTATGTGCTGTAAGTGTCCTAATGACGCAAAATCGTCTCAAAAAACAGTTTGTGCGTATAGCGGCGTATGTGTCTGTTTGGGCATATCCACTCCTTTAAATACGTCTCGACTGACAGCTGACCTTATCAGCAGAAAGCAGGACCTAATTTGCGTGATGATAAGTCTGAGAAAAATATGTGAACGCACAAATTGGCTCTCCTGTCTCTCTCTTCTCCCCTCCTGCTTTTTCCTCTTTTGCTCTCCTTTCTTCCTCCTCTCTCTGTTTGTCTGTCATGAGTATAAGGATGGTATTATGTAAATCATCTGACTGTGTATCAAATGAAAAAAAGAAGAGTGTAATGTCGTTACTGACGTACCGCTTGCTTCCCTGATTCTCACGGCTCTCTATCAATGGGCTCTGTGTACAGAAAAGGTTATGTAAAGAAAGGCTCTTTTGGACTGGTTTGTCTCTCTGAGTGTCTAGGGTATACTGACTTTGAAAGTACTGCTCTTGAATTTAATGTGAGTGAGAAAAATGGAGCATTTCAGGGGCTGTGTAGCAGTAAAAATTCCTGTTACTGCTCTCTCTGATCACTCATTATAAATATCAATATCACTGATCAAATCCAGCTGTTGTCATTACCTGCATTAACTCTTTCCCCCTTGGACGCCTACTAGGAGTAGCCCTTGTTTCTCTTTTCTGAACTGAGCGGTTGCTGTCATATTTCAGGCCTGCATTCAGAACAAAATGACTGGGTGTGCATCAGAAGTTAGTGAAGTTGATCTCTGCCTATGCAGCTTACTAGGGCTACCCTTAAAAAAACCCGGAACCTCTTCTAAAGGGTCGTCAAACCACGTCATTATTGATATATACTGAAGTGTCAAAACTCGTCATTAAGGGTACAGGGGAGGTCGTCAAATGTCGTCTTTATGGGGCATAAGAGTTAATATTTCTTTTGTAAAACAAGTGTGCCAAAATAGCAATTTAATTGATGTCTTAGCACAACAACATATGAATTCAAGTGAAGGTCAAAAGGTAGCAGTTCTAAGCCTGGGAATATGCTGAGTATAGGTCTGAGAAGCTGCATCTCTAATGAGGTTTCACTGCCCTGCATCAAAAAATAAAATTTCTGCTGTTTTCCAGAAAATAGATATTATCTAATTCAATGATGCTGAGTTCAAAAATACCAATAAAAATATTCAGTCACGTACAGTTTTGTCACAAAATGGGAATCCATTTTTTTTCACATATGGTCCATTTGTGCTCATTGTATTTCAGCTTCTCCAACACAATTTGCATATTTTCATAGGTTTCTTTTAACTGGACAGAATGACCAATTGGCACAGATGCAAAGTAATTGCCGTTATGCAGTAGGACACATTTTAGGCTGGCTTTGAGCTGTCAATGAACAGCCTCCACTCATCTGCATCGTACTCACAACCCACTGCACCCAAAAGACCTTCAACATTCTCACCCCCAACCGGTCGCGGCAGATGGCTGCCCCTCCCTGAGCCTGGTTCTGCCGGAGGTTTCTTCCTGTTAAAAGGGAGTTTTTCCTTCCCACTGTTGCCAAGTGCTTGCTCATAGGGGGTCGTCTGATTGTTGGGGTTTT
>VUQI01001526.1:9103-21449 GCA_015106735.1 Paratilapia polleni | reverse complement strand
AAAAAACATATCTGTTTTGGCCTTTTGTCCTCATGCAAACCCAGTTTTAGACCACTGGAGACCCTTTTGAAAACTCCTTCCAGGGGAAAAAGTTTCAGAAATTTGTTTGCAATGTTGACATGCGCTGTGTGTCAGTTCTGCTGGTACACGTCCATGTAATACACTAGGATATGTGCACACTACATACTTACTTGCGCAGAGGATGGATTTCAACAGGGTAGTGTTGTCTTAAACTGAACACGACAATTTGTGCACATTATTGTTGATGACGATCCTCCACCTACTGGCTGGAAAGTGGCTGGTGATCACTCCCTTTTTACACTGAACACTGAATTTTGACTGTGGACACCATCTGGGTACTTGTGGTGCATACTTTTATGTGAATGCACTCAAAATAGCAAGTGTAAATATTAAAGCACAAGATTTGAAACATAGTGATGGAGGCAGCAAAGGTTTTTGGTTTGCAGTGTGGGCATGTCAAGCAGGCGAGTATAGCTGGGGTTAAGCTTAAACTGCGACCTTTTGTGGACTAGGCCTTGCGCTGCATTTCATGTTCATACTAAGACCTTAGGATAAACTGTAATAAGTTTCCTTAACGATTAATTTAGAAACACCATCAGGTCAATTCAAAAATAAGTTTTAAAAACAAGAACCAGCATCCATTATGTTTAGTGCTAATTAAATTCTTATGCCAGCATACTAAATAGTGACTGTAGTAAACACTACAACAGCCAAACACATCTTGGGAACATGTTAGTAAATGCCAAACATCAACCAAGTGTCGCATTGTCACTTGGATGTTCATGTATTAATCTAGTGATGCAGAAAATGTATAAATGTTTTTATACTTGATTCTAATCTGCTGCCAAATCTCTTTTACACTGCTGGAATTGCAGCAGAAAGCATACCAAGAATACCTATTCAGTCAATAGGTTCTTTATAGAGTTTTATTACCATTTTATCATCATCATCTGATAATGTCTCTCAAGTAGGCAGTCCTCACAGGGATCATTTTGTGCAGAACAAGAGTCATATGATGCGTGAAACGCCCCTTTTTATGTGAGTGCGAGCAGAGCCTGAAGCAGAAAGCCCTCCTTAACAAAGAAAATTGATAACCAACGTTGTGATACCCGTTATCTCTGACTGTGGTTTGGGGTTTTGTCAAGCCAGCTAAGGCAAAGAAAGCCTAGCTGTGTTGAACTTCCTTCATAGCTTAGCCCTCAGGACTCTAATTAATCATATCATTTTGTCATGGGTGATGAGGAGCAGACCCAAGTGTAGAAACTCATGTAATCAAAAAGTCCAAAAGGCTAAACTTAAAGTGGGCATGAAACTTAAAAATGAACACAGGCAGTATGAACAACCGGAAATACAAACAGATATCTTGACAGAGAACAAAGGGAAGACACAACTATATATATGAGGGCTGACTGGGAGATGACAAACAGGAGAGGAAGGAGATAGGTGAAAATAATTACACACGTTAAGACAATCAGGCCAGGTCAGGCAATCGCAAAGGCAGGGAGAAGGCAGGAAGTAAAAATAGAATGTGACACCACAGAAAACTAACTTTCAAAGTAAAACAGGAAGTAACAAGACAGAGACAGTGGCACAACAGAAGACAAAGGGATGGACAGAAAGATGAGACAGAGGAAGGAACAGATAGTGAAACACTGATGGAAATAAACAAACAAGAAATAATAAACTCAAAGTAGGAATTGGAGCTAAATGAAAAACCAAGAATTCAAAAATAATTTGAACAGTAAACCATCTTGAAAGGTATCCAAAACTAATTAGGAACCAGAACTCAAGTAATACAATAAAACGGAGTCTCAACATACTAGACATCAGAACAGGAATCCAAAACTCAAGAATAACACAAAACTCTAGACCATGACACTTTCACTTTCATAGTAAAGAAATCCCTTGAAGCCTGTCATCCTGCTTTTTATATCCATGTGACTCACTGGGCGATTTAATTCCATTTATTGATTGTTTTACCTACATATAAAACTGCTGTTTGAGTACATACATACAGAATTTTTTTTACATTCTGTATGTATTTATTACCTCTATAAGCTTGCTCTTGCAGGCTCAAGCATGGTTGGTAATTAAACACAGTTACGATCAGAACTGCATGTCTCTTCCCTGCCTCTGTTATTATTCAGTGAGCCCATAAAGCTGAATGTCCTTTATGCAACCATTCATTTAAAGGCCAATCTGGTAATGAAAAGGAAAATGCAGGAAACTAAAATAAAGCTTGAAACTGAAGGACACTGTTTTTACTAGCTGAGACAGTGTGGCTGTTATTATTTTCAGCTTGTGAATCTGTGTGTGTGCGTGTGTGTGTGTGTGTGTGTGTGTGTGTCATCATGGCAAAATGAGGTCTTGGAGACACCAACTGCAGCAGGAACTACAAAAGATATGATTTTGTACGCTTTGATGAATGTTTATATGTTTGTCTACGGAAGGATTTAGAGACAGCATGCTGCTGTGAAACACTTCAGGTAGCCGACGTCAAAATGAAGGCCGAGCTCAATAATGGGTGTGACCCGACATCTCATGTCTCACATCTTGTGAGCAAAATCTCTAGTTCTTTTTATTTCTCTTTAAGTATTTGTCTTCTGTCCATTTCTTTCTTCTTTCTTTTAGTCCATTCTTTATTTAAAGTCCTTTGTTGTTTCTCATTTCTCTGTCTTCCTCCTCTTGTCTAATCTAAGTCTTATTTCTCTTCACTCTCTTTTCAGATCTTCATAACCACACCATCTCTCTTCTTCCTTCCAACACCATCTAATATATTTCTGTCTCAGCTGAATCTCCTTTCCAGCTTTCTTGTTCTGTGCCTGTGTGTGTGTGTGTGTGTGTGTGTGTGTGTGTGTATGTCTGTCTCTCTCGTAAACTCATTGCTCCATGAGGCTAATCTTGTTAGCACCAAATGCGCCATGTTCCGCTAGCTCCTCTTAATTGCCGTTGTGTTATTAATGAGTGGGGAGTGGGGAAATCACTCTTAATTAGCTTGTCTCATTCGGCAGGCATCTCCAGTGAAGCAGTGGCGACGGCGCTCAGGCACAAACACGCTGGGGATAATTAAAGCACTTCACTTGTCGGAGTATTTATCTAAACCAAAGAGCAACAAGCCGTTCCTGCAATTAGCCTTGTCATTCATTAGCAGCAGAGTGCCATTCATTTGAGTGTTACATTGTCATTTTGCCATTCATTCAATCTGAACTATTGAGGTGCAAGTGCTAAACTCATTCAAAATCATGGCATGGCCTCAATGCACATTTGGCTTTAGCTGAGTCACTGACTATATCTGCAGACCACATTACTGTGATAAATTAAGTTATAGTAATGCATGAAATCAGGTAATGCATTTATTGTATTCTGATTATCCTAAAGGAATACATTTTGCTTGCTGTGACCAAGTAGCAATTCCTGTCCTGGACTTTATCATTTTTATGCAAACCTTTATGCTGAACATCTTCTGAGGGTTTGCATGGCCAAACAATTGTTTTTCTCTAACAGAAAGTATTAGCCCTGTGATGGACTGGCGATCTGTCTGGGGTGTACCTCACCTCTTGCCCTATGACAGCTTACCTGTGATAACCATGTTTCCATAAATGATTTAACTCCATCTTTAACTCATAGTGATAACGCAGAGCCAATATCCAATGTCTTCTGATTGGATCACACCAGCTGCGAGTCCACTGAATTCTCCAACCAAACCCCTGAACATCTTTATACAACAATAAAGGTATCTCATATGGGGGATTACATATACTTTACAAATTCAAAGAATGTGGAACAGTGGCATAAAGTGTAGGTGGCAATACTCAGTGGGTCAGACCACACCCATCTTTGAGCTCAACTTTAATTTTAAGTTTGACTGTACAGCTGTAAAGTTTTGTGACCAGCTAAAAAAAATTAAAAATTTTAAGTAAAATATATATATATATTTTTTTACGGGTGTTTTTCCCGTATTTTTTTAAACCATGCCTTGAATTTTTACCACTTACCATTTACGGAAATAGTTATAAATTTCAGTTAAAAAAGGAAAATGTACTGGCAGAAAATTATCAGGACATTTTCCTCTTTTTGTTTTTTACAGATTTCTTTTTCTTTTTCTTATTTCTTTTTTCTTTTCTTTTTTTGGACAGTGTATAGTGCAGTTGCTATTTTTAGATTACTCCCTGGTAGTCCTGTTCTGACCAGTCCCTCATGTGCATCTGTGATTTTTACTGCATTTACCTGCAGAAAGCAAACATCGACTTCAATGTCAAACTGGACTGACTTTTGCGTAGAGGATCATCATTGGTGATAACTGCTGGTTCAGAGATCAAACAGTAGTTTTTAGTGGTAGAGTCTTAAGTGTCTAGTCCCATGTCCTCAGAGGAGTTTTTTTTTTAGTCTCACTAATACTCTACTCCCCACCTGACACACTAGCCAGATTTGATTTCCTGACTTTGCCCTTTTTCCCCAAAACAGAATTCAAGTTAAAGGGTTGCCATTTGACACAGTGGAGGGGATTTAGCACACAATGCAGATGCGCAAGTCCAGGATATGAGAACAGGTCTTCAACTGAGCTATCTGAAAGCAGCAGTTTAAAGTGGTGCATTGTTTACAGTGTGCAGAATGTGGCTGACAACTTGTCGCTAACCAAAGGAAAAAAATGAGGTTGAGCTGTAAGGCCCTCGAAGGATTGAAATTGCAACTGCATCCATCTAAGATACCGTATGATAGACCCACCTACCATTTTATAGATATACAGCTGCACATTCAAAAATTAAAAGAATGATTTTGGGAATTAATAGGGGGAAAGCCACAGGGCTTACTGTTAGTGTGTTTATTGTGTATGATTTTCTCACTTTTTTTACACTTTCAAAGTCATCAGAAATTTAGACTTCTTACCAAAGGTTTGCTGTGCACCTCATTTTTCTACAGAATGAATCTCTCCTCTGTCGTGGTGTTACATTTTCGAAGGTTTTGTTTGCGGTGAACGTCTCCCTCATATATTCACTTCCCTGGACACTTCCCTTGTTCTTTTTGTTACTCTGCATGTCTCATCAGGTATGTGGCTTAAAAGCTGCTTCCCTTCTCTACAATGGCCAGTGAGAGCCAGCAAATCATGAAAGGTGCTGTAAGTGGGTTTTGCTGGATAAAGGGACTGAACTTGGTGGCTGTGACTCAGGACTTAGCGCTGGTCGATCACTAAAAGGCAAGTTGGTGGTTCGATCCCCAGCTTCTCTATTTTGCTGGTGCGATATGTAACTCCCCAAACTGCCTGGACATTTCCATCCATGATAGGAGAAGAGCTGGCAGTGCTTCATGGCACAGGCTAGTCTGTTTTTCATATTTTGCTATTTTAGCAACTGCTTTCTTACTGCCACTTGACCTGTAAAACCAACCATTAGAAGCCTTCTCTTCAAAGTTCAAATACTTGATACTTGCTTACTTCATCCATTCTTAAGATATGTTTGAATCTGTTGCCCTATGAGCTACAGATCATGCAATGTGCTGACTCTCCTTTCTGACTTTTGTGTCTTTAAGTCTGCCTGACCTCTTCCTGTCAGTTTCCTTCCTCTTTCCTGATACTTATTGGGTGTAGGAAACAGAGAAAACAAGCTTTATTTAGACTTCATCTAAAGGAAAGAGCTACATTTACAAGGATAATTTGTTAGTAAATGATTATGATAGCAATACACGTGACTCCCTCCAGACATATAGTCCCCATAATGGGTCAGAGACTGTAACACAAATTTTTTACAGTCAGGGTTTTTCTAAGCTATCAGCAAACATTTGTGCACTTCAAAGAATTGTCTGGATTAACTTTCAAGGCTTAATTTTCTTCCATTACTGCAGAAAAGCTCTACGTTTTTAACGTAATAAGAAACATCTTTTTTTTTTTTTTTGGTACGTGAAACTGTTCAAAATTCTGCAGCTCTTTTCCTCAATTCTACCGCTTATTGCTGGAAATTTAAAAAAAAAAAAAGAAAAAAGTCTGTAATTGTCAGTTTGGTGTGTGCTACGTGCCTATGAGTGTAAATGAAAGCACCTATCTTTGTCTCTGTGTGACCCTGACATGTTCTTGTATGATGAGAGACCAGTGACAGTGCATTAAGACAAATTTAATTTGCACCTACAGCTGAGTGAGATGAGGGAGGGAACTCTTATTGGGCACAACTAATTGCTGCCTGGGGATCTGTGTTTGTGTGTACCTGTGTGTGTACTGTGTGTCCCCGGCTGTGTCTCTGCCAATATAAACAGTTTAGTGAATATTTAATGCACGTGTTTGTCCGTGTGTGCCTGTCAGTGTGTGATAACAGAATGTCGGCAAAGACAGAAGAGTTAATGAGGCCTTTTTTGCCATGAGGAGTGGATTGGACAAGGTGCACACAGCTCTCTGAGCACTATTTTGTGTATAATCATAACTGCTCTGGGTAATCTGTGCAACCATAGTGTAGAGTATAAGAATGGATACTCAAATTAATCATGAGAATGATAAATCATCAATCCACTCGCCACCCATAATCAACTTATGTATATTGAGAATTAACCCAATCTTCATATTGAGGATCATCACTGGTGACAATCCACAACCAAACAGCAGTCTTCTCTGGAAGAGCCCACAGATTTCAATCCCAAAGAAGGTGCATCAGGTCTGTGTTTTACTGACACTGATGTGGTGCTAGTACCCCAGGGTAATACTGTCAACTTGGAGTTCTACTGTAAGGTCCTGAGGCATATGACGAAGGACATTTTGGTGCAAATGACCTGAACTATGCCCCTTGCCACTGTGTGCCAGCACATTGCACACACATGATCATTCACCACCTGCAATATTTGTTAGATTTGGCTCCCCATGATGTTGTCCTTTTCCTCAAAATGAAATTCCAGTTAAACATGACCTGTAATAAATCAGCTTAAGTAATCTGCCACTGAAGTTGCTGGTCAGATAGTGTGATCACCGTGTTGCATCAGGTGGTCTTCAGTGAACTTTATTTTAAGCTTCACACACTATGCACCCATTACACTTTCAGGCAGTAGTAGCTTTGTCCCTTGGATGTATGGTTCTCCAACTATAAAAAAAAAGAACATAAAAAATTATCAGTTATATGTGCAGTATTAAGTACCACACTGCAGTCTTACTTAACAGAATAGTATAATGTTCTTTTTTCAAGCAATTTGCATGCAGAACCAACATTAGTATTATTAACAGAATATACTGTAATCCCTAATAATAAAACACAGTGCTGGCAAATAATACAGAGAACCCATTATATTAAAATACCTTTCTATAATATATAATACCCCCCTCCGTGAATCGCCACCTTCAACCTCCACCTCCGTGGTGGAGGGGTTTGTGTGTCCCAGTGATCCCAGGGGCTATGTTGTCCTGGGCTTTTGCCCCTGGTAGGGTCTCCCATGGCAAATTGGTCCTGGGTGAGGGGCCAGACGAAGAGCGATTCTAACGAACCCTACGAAGAAGAAGAAATCAAGGGACCAGATCACCCTGCCTGGGACAGGGTTACTGTGGCCCCACCCTGGAGCCAGGCCTGGGGAGTGAGCTCGAGGGAGAGCGCCTGGTGGCCGGGCCTTAGCCCACGGGGCCCGGCTGGGCGCAGCCCCAAGATGATACGTGGGCCTGCCCTCCTGTAGGCCCACCACCCGCAGGAGGCGACGTAGGGGTCGGCTGCAATGGGTGTTGGGCGGCGATCAGGGGCGGAGGCCCTGGCAGTCTGATCCCTGGCTATCGAGGCTGGCTATTGGGACATGTAATGTCACCTCTCTGGTGGGGAAGGAGCCCCAGCTAGTGCCTGAGGTTGAGAGATACTGGCTAGATATAGTCGGGCTCACCTCAACACACAGCTTGGGCTCTGGAACCAGTCTCCTGGAGAAGGGCTGAACACTATTCCAGTCTGGAGTTGCCCTCGGTGAGAGGCGGCGGGCAGGGGTGGGTATTCTTATATCCCCCCAGTTCGCTGCCTGTACGTTGGGGTTCTTCCTGGTGGACGAAAGGGTTGTTTTCCTACACCTTCAGGTCGAGGAACAGGTCCTGACTGTCATTAGTGCTTACGCACCAAGCGGCGGTTCAGAGTACCCAGCCTTCTCTGAGTCTCTGGGTGGGGTACTGGAGGGTGCTCCATCGGGTGACTCCATCGTCCTACTGGGGGACTTCAACGTTCATGTGGGCAATGACAGTGAGATCTGGAGGGGTGTGATATGGAGGAATGGCCTGCCTGATCTGAACCTGATTGGTGTTCTGTTGTTGTGGTAACTGTCATGGTGGTAACCCCCGAACCAGATGGTGAACACCGGAGGGAGCCATCAAGTTGAAGAAGGAGTTCTATTGGGCTTGGTTAGCCTGTGGGACTCTGGAGGCAGCTGACAGGTCCGGCAGGCCAAGCGGAGCGTGGCTCTGGCAGTAACTGAAGCAAAAACTCGGGTGTGGGAAGAGTTCAGTGAGGCCATGGAACAAGACTTTCAGTCTGCCTCAAAGCGATTCTGGCAACCCAGAAGGGGAAAGCGGTGCTCCACTCACACGGTATATAGTGTGGACGGGGTGCTGCTGACTTCAACTGAGGATATAGTCAGGCAGTGGAAGGAATAGTTTGAGGATCTCCTTAATCCCACTGACAAGCCTTCCGTAGAGGAAGCAGGGTCTGGGGACGACTCATTCATCACTGGGGGCGAGGTCACTGAGGTAGTTAAATAACTCCTTGGTGGCAGGGCCCCTGGGGTGGATGAGATTCGCCCTGAGTTCCTTAAGGCCCTGGATGTTGTAGGGCTGTCTTGGTTGACACGCCTCTGCAACATCGTGTGGAGATCTGGGGCGGTGCCTCTGGATTGGCAGACTGGGGTCATGGTTCCCATCTTTAAGAAGGGGGACCAGAGGGTGCGCTCCAACTATAGGGGATCACACTACTCAGCCTCCCTGGGAAGGTCTATGCCAGGGTACTGGAAAGGAGAATCAGTCTGTTAGTTGACCTCGGATTCAGGAGGAATAATGCGGTTTTCGTCCTGGTCATGGAACGCTCTTTCAGAAATGCAAACACGAGACTTCAGCTCTTTATCCTCTCGAGGATATTTGAGTGGGCTTGGGAGTTTGCCCAACCAGTCTACATGTGTTTTGTGGACTTGGAGAAGGCATTCAACCGCGTCCCTCGGGGTATCCTGTGGGAGGTGCTTTGGGAGAATGGGGTGTCTGGTCCATTGTTATGGGCCATTCGCTCCCTGTACAACCGTTGGAGGAGCTTGGTCCCTATTGCCGGAAATAGATCGGACTCGTTCCCGGTGAGTGTTGGACTTCGCCAGGGATGCCCTTTGCCCTTTTGATTCTGTTCATAATTTTTATGGACAGAATTTCTAGGCGGAGCCAAGTGGCAGAGGGCTTCCTCTTTGGTCTTCTCAGAATCCCATCTCTGGTTTTTGCGGATGATGTGGTTCCATTGGCTTCATCGGGTGGTGGCCTCCAGCTCACACTGGAGTGGTTCGCAGCCGAGTGTGAAGCGGCGGGAATAAGAATTAGCACCTCCAAGTCCGAGGCCATAGTTCTCTACCGGAAAAGGGTGGAGTGCCCACTCTGGGTCAGGGACAAGTTGCTGCCCCAAGTGGTGGAGTTTAAGTATCTTGGAGTCTTGTTCACGAGTGAGGGGAGATGGTAATGGGAGATTGACAAACGGATTGGGGCTGCGTCTGCAGTAATGCGGACACTGCTCCGATCCATCATGGTGAAGAGAGAGCTGAGCGTAAAAGCGAAGGTGACGATTTACCGGTTGATCTATGTTTGTACACTTACCTATGGTCATGAGCTCTGGGTAGTGACCGAAGGAACGAGATCGTGGGTACAAGCTGCGGAAATGAGTTTCCTTCGAAGGGTGGCTGACCTCTCCCTTAGGGATAGAGTGAGGAGCTCAGTGATTCGGGAGGGCTTCAGAGTAGAGCCGCTACTCCTCCACATCGAAAGGAGCCAGTTGAGGTGGCTCAGGCATTTGATAAGGATGCCTCCTGGGCGCCTCTTGGGTGAGACCCAGGACACGCTGGAGGGATTATATCTCTCGGCTGGCCTGGGAACGCCTCGGTGTCCCCCCGGATGAGCTGGAGGAGGTGGCTGGGAAGAGGGAGGTCTGGGTTTCTCTGCTTAGGCTGTTGCCCCCACGACCCGGCCCCGGATAAGCGGAAGAAAATGGATGGATGGATGGATGGATCTATAATACACAAAATCTTTGTCTGTTTACAAACTCCTCCAATAGGATCAGGAGTTGAGCAACCAAAATTGGCACACAGGTACATCTTATGCCCCTGAGGGTTTTCATCTATATCAGATATTAAGACACCATCATGTTGCCTAGCAACCACATTGAAAAATTTGTAGCATTTATGCACCTACAACACCTTATAAAAGCATAGTATGATTTTAATGTCACAACATTAACATCTAATGTGTATCCACAAAACATTCATTATGAATGATATATTATGATGTCATCATGTTGCCTAGCAACACCTAACAAGGACTAAAACCAAAGACCAATCAATACTGTAGCATGGGTATGTACTAGTATCTTAAATATATGAAAACATGGCTTCACTGGAATGGCGCCATCTTGATTTGCCCTACACCTGCCTATTTGCTACATATGCAATAAATGGCAATTTCATGCTGTGCCTTGTTAGAAGCTCCTTCTAAATAACAAGAAACCATCACTCAAAAATACAAAATAAAGCATTTCTAGATGTACATGAAACAGTTTCCATATACCTGCACATTAACTTCTATATTTAGTAAATGCAGAGCTATCCTGGGTAATTTCTGAAGGGAATTATGCATCCTACATGTAACAGCATAGACACATTTCTATAGATAAAAGGGAAACTTACTTCTTAGTGGACTTACACAGGCTCTCACTGTCCCTACTAAGCAGTTCTAACTACAGTCACCATTCACTGGTATACCTGACACTCTCTGGAGCAACTGAAAAGATAAGGCTATGTCTGCTACAATTAACAATAATTGGTAGGCTAATTAACCTATGGTAATACATTGTGGACTTGAAAAAAATGATAATAAAACATGAACTTAGATTTCCTATTAATAAAAACGGAGAAAAGACGTATGAAAGGATACTAAATCTTCTTTACATTGCCATTTTGACACAGTGCATCACAAATGTTTACCTACAATTTGCCATAATGGGGTTTACAGGGAGCAATCCAAATGTAGGAAGGACTAGGAGTGTTCCACAGGGAGATGAGATGAGATGAAGGGAGTGGTGGTCAAATTTAAATTGGGTGTGGTTTTTGCTTTTTAAAGAGACAGTTGTGGACCTTTTTGATCACATCCTATACTGTATAGAGTAATTTGTCTTCTGTGCACAACTTTGTAGCTAACCACAGACACTTAACTTTTAAAACATACACAATCACAGATCCTAGATATGATAGGTGCACCATTTTTCACTGTCAGTGGATGCTCTTCAAGATGCACTGTCTTTTTCAACATTTTCAAAATTTAGGATGTTGTTTTCTACATTTCATGCATTTCAAGCATATTCACATCTTACACATGTTGCAACAAGACTTAAAGAGAAGAAAGGGGACTAGGCACAAACTCCATTAAAGCACCTTTGCTATCTGATTACATAAAAATGGACTAAATGATTGCTTTAATCCATTAACATCAATAAACATTTGCATCCTTACACACTGACCTTGTTCCTGCTGCCTGTTAGTAGAACTAGGTTAAAAACTTGAAAACTTGCTTTCTCTTAATTACTGGCTGTATGCAGCCTGTTTTATATTGTAAAAAAAAAAAAAAAATCTCTAAATATTTTTCATGTTAAAATTGTTTTTAACACACAAAATGTAATTGTTCATTCAAACAAATCCGGCAGATCATGCTTACTTATATACTTTGGTTAAAAAAAAAGCTTT
Organism: Paratilapia polleni; assembly: GCA_015106735.1. Classification (NCBI taxonomy): domain Eukaryota; kingdom Metazoa; phylum Chordata; class Actinopteri; order Cichliformes; family Cichlidae; genus Paratilapia; species Paratilapia polleni. Next base: position 9,518 of record VUQI01001526.1, on the reverse strand, counting down.
TAAATTAGAGCTTCACTTTGCATATTTTCATAAATGTATGATGATAGGGATGTATTTTAGTTAGTATGCTGATCCTTCACTTATTGTAAGAACAGTCTAACACTGAGTCTCGTGTTTGCATTTCTGAATAAAGCGAGAGAAAAAGTAGGCTACTGTCAGGGGTAAAACTTTTTGTTCTGTGCAATCTCGTCTGTCGTAGTGCTGCAGTGTTTCCTCTGTCTCTGCATGCTCATGTCCTCAGCAGGCAGGCTCATAAATTGGGCAGCTAAGCCTTTCATAAAGTTTAATAAAGCGCTGTTTTGTGGCTCAGGGGAGCTGGTATTAGTGACGAGAGCCACTGCTGCCATTCCAGCAAATCACATCATCATAATGAGGCTGTACTATAGGAGTAAGACACCTCCCTTACCGCCTACAC
>VUQI01001525.1:0-11054 GCA_015106735.1 Paratilapia polleni | reverse complement strand
CAAAAAGAGGCAGAACTAAAACTGAGAACAAAATCATGGAAAACAAAACAGAAGATATAAGCTAGAAGACAAGACTCTAACTGGCAAAGAACCAAGAACAGACTAAGCAGAAAATATACACAATAATTATAACCAGAAACCAGACTGCAAAAGGTGACAAAACTAAAACTATAATGCAAAACTCAAAATGACCAGAACAAATAACAAATAAACCAAACTAGAACTCAAGATGCAGGGTCAAAAGACCCCGGACTATGACAACAACATCATTAAGTGTACTTAACATGAAAATAACTAGAGTAATAAGTATAATAAAACTTGCTTTTCTTTATACAGGAGAGAACAAACAACATTTTTACACATGCTTCAGCACTAAATCTGGGATTGGAATCCTTTGAATAGCTGATGTGATTAGTTTAGATGTCAGAAAACCAAAAAAATTATTGACAACACTACTATACTAATAAACCTTTGTATCTCAGTGACCAGATTTTGGCGATGAAAAGCAAGTCTCTCTTGTCCCTTCAGTGTTTCCAGTACTGAGAGTGTTCAGGATAGTCCACTGATCATCGTGTATTCCAGCGGTTTGGTGTATTTAAGGGGACGGCAGCTGCTGACCTACACCTGTCGTCTCAATCTCAAGCTGTTCCCTTTTGATCGGCAATATTGCAACATCACATTTTCATCCCTGACCTCTGATGGTAAATCACACCAGATTAAGTGAAGGCGCATATATATTTTTCTTTTTACATTGAAAAATACTTCAGAACAGTTGCTTTGTAATCACTGATTACTGTTTTATTGTCTACAGTGGAATCTATAAAACTAGAAACACTCAGCAGCAAGGAAGTCCTTAGTAGGATCTCTGAAGTGGCCATGGTTACAAAGGGAGAATGGGATCTCCAAAGCTTGGAAATTTTCAATTTTACTTCTGCAGTAGACAGAAATAAAAGCAAACTGTCATATACGGTAAGAAAATATTTTCAAAGTTTCAGTAATAGATTTCCCCCCCAGTCCCTATGTCTCTTTGTCTCTAATGAATCTGACTGTTTTCATAGGTCATAATGGACAGGAAGCCAATGCTTTATGTGATAAATTTTATCATACCCCTATTCTATTTCCTGCTCCTGGATTTGGCTTCATTCTTGATTAGTGAGGCCAGAGGGGAAAAGCTGAGCTTCAAAGTGACCCTCCTCCTGTCCATCTCTGTCTTACTGCTAATTCTTCAGGACATGTTGCCCTCCACTGAAAAAAACCTGCCAATGATCGGTGAGCAGCCACTCAGGCCTCGGGCCAGAGATTTTACTGAGGTAGAGTGTTCAGCCTCCTCTTTACTGGCTTCACTAACATCACATTGACTAGTAATACCTCTGCCCCTTTATTCCAGCCAACTACTGTGTTGGAATCTTTACCCTGGTGGGTATAAGTGTCCTGGAGGCCATGTTGGTGATCTTTTTAATGGACCTTGATGGTCATTGTTATAAGAAGGCTCAAGGCTCTGTAAATTCACAGGTGGAAATTCAAATGGAAGCTCACAATCATGAAGGTATGCTTTCAACCTCTTTTTCTGAAGACTACATACAGGAGCATACAGGGACGTGTAGACCAGAGGGGGTAAATCCCACCGTGGTTGCACCCACATCGATATCAACATAGATATTAACTTTGATTTGATCTCCGTTAACTCTTGTGTCTGCTGTTGGGCAGGTAGAGATTTGTTTTTGGAGTTTTTTTCACTGAAAACAGTGAAAAATCAGCCAGATGAGGAAAGCTGAGGAATTCTCTCTTGTGTTTCCCACACAGAGCCTGCTGAAGTTGAAAAGAAAGGTGAGATGAAACCAGCGAAGAGTTACCTACTGAGTGACTGTGACTTGCTGAAAGTCATCCTGGATGAAGTGAAGGCAGTTCGAGGGGAAGCTGGAAGACAGGACAAAGACCGTGAAAAGCCAGGACACTGCAGGAGACTGGCTGAAATCGTAGATCATGTGTTCTTTGCTTTATATTTTATTGGTTCTGCACTTTTTCTGGTGTTCATGTATTTAGCGTGGATTCAAAAAGCGATTTGATTTAGTTTTGATCTTCTTCTTCTTTTCTTCTTCTTCTTTCGGTTGCTCCCGTTACGTTGTCACTGCGGATCATCTGCCTCCATCTCACCCTATCTCAACCCTCTGCATCTCCTCCTCCACTACATCCACAAACCTCCTCTGTGGTCTTTATCTTTTCTTTTTACCTGGGAGCTCCAGCTTCAACATCCAGTCCAGTATATCCACTGTCCCTCCTCTGCACTGTCCAAACCATCTCAGCCTTGCCTCTCTAACTTTGTCTCCAAGCTGCTCAACCTGAGCTGTCCTTTTAAAATATACTAATTTCTGATTGTGTCCCTCCTGGTTTCTCCCTGGTTACAGGGTTTTTAATAGTGAAATGTTACCAGGCAGTGCATGCAGTGGTGGAAACAGTTCTTTACACCATATTAATGCTTCTTTCTGGCTTTGCTATAACTTTTTTACAACGTATAACTGTTGACATCAACAACATGCATACAAATTATATATATATATGTGTGTGTGTGTGTGTATATATATATAGATATAGATATAGATATAGATATAGATATATATAGATATAGATATAGATATTAGATAGATAGATACATACATACAGTGGTGTGAAAAAGTGCCCCCTTCCTGATTTCTTATCTTAAAAAGATTAAGATTTTGGAGGGATTTGGAGGGAACAGTTGGTAGAAACTGAAGAAACTCTTAGACAACTGAAAAATAGTGTAACTATAACTAACTATAAGTGTAACTGAAGCATAACTGTCAATAAAGTTTTAGAAGAGTGATAGGAGAAAAAACGGCAGTTGTGTGTACCTTTTGACGTAGATGTTTTTATGATATGCTTTGAATATGTTTGATTCCTTGCTGATGGGTCAGACAAGACTGATTTCCAAAGCCAGTGCCACTCACCCATACAGAGCTATGATCAAGACTTTTTTATAGATTTTCAGAAGACACTAACAGACACCATGAAAAGTCAATTCAGAGCCGATAACACAGGACAACAACAACAACAACAACAACAACAAAAAATGTTGTAATCATCAGAGATTGCAACACACTTTTCTAAATAAGTGTTTCAAGCTGATTTCAGATCTGTTTTCAGTTTTTTCCAGTCACATCAGCTTTTTGAGTTATGAGCAATGTTAATTTACAGTGTACTTGCATGTGGTTTTTACTAAAACGTAAGCACCAATCAAGTAAATGTTTCAGTGTCATCAGTGTGAGGTAAATGGGCATGATGGGTGGCTGTGGTTCAGGAGGTAGAGCGGGTCGTCTACCAATTGGAAGGTTGGTGGTTCAATCCCTGGCTCCAGTCCTGGGCAAGATACTGAACCCTGAGTGGCCCCTGATGCATTCATCAGAGTGTGAATGTTAGATAGAAAGCACTTTGGCATAGGAAAAAGTGCTTGAATGAGTGAATGAGCATAAAGCTCTTTGAGTGCTCAAGTAGAGTAGAAAAGCGCTTTATAAGAACCAGTCCATTTACAGATATACTGAACAGTGTCATTCAGCTACAGTTTAGAGTATGATTTTCTTGTGTACACTGTGTCTGGATTGTCACGGTACAGCATCCAGCAGTAGTCGGCCATCATACTCTCATTCCAGAAACCTCGGCAGCGACGCTCCATTAACTGAATATCTCGGTGAAAATGTTCTCCCTGTTCATCCCTCACCATGCCAAGATTTTCCGGGAAGAACTCCAGATGAGAGTGCAGGAAATGTATATTTAACAACATGCAACAGCCCAGTTTCTGGTATGAATCAAGCAGATTCTGAATGCCTTGCTTGTATGCAGGACACGTATGGTTACCCAGAAAGTTTACGCACCTGAAAGTTTACGGTACCTGAATGCCTCTCAATCTTCTAGCTCGGCTGCTGAGAGAGACTGTTTAAAACCCTCATCTTGTAGAATGATCTGCGGACCTACAAGTATCCCGTCCTTCAGTTTTGCATTGCTTATGTTTAGAAAGTCGTGAAATCTTCAGATATGCTTGGGTTAATTATACCAAATATCATGCAATATATAATTACCCTCATCACAAAAAATAGAAAAAAGATTTGAAATCAGCATGAGAAACTCTACAAAACCCACATAAATTTATCTCTGACGAAAATGACCTGTTGGCCTGTGTAACTTTTTAAAAGATAATTCTGGGGCAGTGGATTTGATAGTGAGTAATAACAGGCCTAATAATTGGCTTATTTGGCACGCTTGATGTGAGGGGCTCTAAACAGTTTCACCTGTTACGGCTTCTTCACGCAGACATATTTTTGTGAGAGGTTATTTTTGAAATCCAGTGACTTGAGAATGAAACTGATCTGAGAAAATGACACTTTGTTTCATGGCTCCTGCAAACACTTATTGCCCCTTTAAAGTACAGGGGGCTTTCATGTTTGATTCAGCGAGACAGTGCCTAACTACATTTTGAACATGGCAAAGCTAGCTTTTGGCAAAGTTAAAAAAAAAGAAGAAAAAAAAAAGGCACCAAACTGTTCAGCGGCTGAAATCCTACATCAAGCAAAAACTGAAAAGCATTTCACTGTCAGACTCTATTAACTCGTCTCAAACAGTAAGTGCTGAGGTGATGCACCGTATTTGTTAACATGTCCCTGTCCAATCTTTTTTGAAATGCATTGCAGGCATCAAATATTTAGTGAGCATTTATTAAAAAAACTAGCAAGCACACAAGCAAAAAAATATAATTTTTCTTTGATATTTTGTTTTTGCACTTTTTTTTCCAGTTAGCTATATTTTTATAGTTCTATAGTAAACCTTAAGTATAAAGTGTTCAACTGCTCGTTAATGCAAATATCTAATCAGCCAATCACATGACAGCAACTCAATGCATTTTGGCATGTAGACATGGTGAGGACGACCTGCTGAAGTTCAAACCGAGCATCAGAATGGGTAAAAAGGTGATTTAAGTGACTTTGAATGTGCCATGGTTGTTGGTGCCAGATGGGCTGGTCTGAGTATTTCAGAAACTGCTGCTCTGCTGGGATTTTCCCACAAAACCATTTCTATGGTTTACAGAGAATGGTCTGAAAAAGAGCAAATATCCAGTGAGCAGCAGTTCTCTGGGTGAAAATACCTTGTTGATGCCAGAGGTCAGAGGAGAATGGCCAGACTGCGTCGAGCTCATAGGAAGGCAACAGGAACTCAAATAACCACTCGTTACAACCAAAGTATGCAGAAGAGCATCTCTGAATGCACGACACATCGAACCAGGAAGTAGATGGGCTACAGCAGCAGAAGACCACACCGGGTGCCGCTCCTGTCAGCTAAGAACAGGAAACTGAGGCTACAATTCATACAGGCTCACCAAAACTGGACAACAGAAGACTGGAGAAACATTGTCTGGTCTGATGAGTCTTGATTTCTGCTGTAACATTCAGCTAGTCAGAATTTGGTGTAAACAACATGAAAGCATGGATCCATCCTGCCTCAAAGGTGGTGTAATGGTGTGGGGGATATTTTCTTGGTACACTTTGGGCCCCTTAGTACCAACTGAGCATCGTTAAAACCCCACAGCCTACCTGAGTGTTGTTGCTGACCATGTCCATCCCTTTATGACCACAGTGTACCATCTTCTGATGGCTGCTTCCAGTAGGATAACACACCATGTCACAAAGCTCAAATCATCTCAAACTGGTTTCTTGAACATGACAGTGAGTTCACTGTACTCAAATGGCCTCCACAGTCACCACTGAACTTAGACAATCAATGCAGTATGGTTGAAAGATCAGAAATAAGGTTCATTAGCTGAGGAGGTATTCAGGAGCTCCCAGTCTTGTCCAGCTCTGAAGTTTACCTAGATGTCTGCAGTGACATTTTCGATGCATTCAGAACAAGAAAAACATTCCCATCTGACTGTTGAAAATACTTTTATGTGCATTTTAACAATTTTAGTGATTTATAGCCACATGTCAAGTTTGTGGTTGACAACATGTGTAATAAGCATTAAGGACACTGTGTTCACTGAAAACCTTTCCACTCCCACCTGATATAACGATGAGATCTCCTTATATTGACTTTTTGCTTTGGTTCCAGTTCAACAATAGTAACGCACAGGTGATTAGTATCACGTCCCGTCCAGCAGAACACAGGAACAAAGAGAAGCTTGTTGATACTTGACAGTGCAGTTCATTTCATGTATTGCTGTCTCATCCATGCTTTTGTGTTGCTTTGTTTTATGTAAGAAGCTTTACATTTAAAAGGGTTTACTGAGACTGAGGTGAAGGCAAACGGCCATGGCTGCTCTAAGGACTCTAGCTTTTCTTTCTGTGATTGGTGAGTTATTTCATTAGACTTTGATTATAACATTTGATGGGAATCATGTCTTGAAATGGAGATCTCTCTGGGGTTGTGTTACTAAAGTTTCAGGTCATGTGTTTGCATTTTCTGTAAATATTTCTTCTTCCCAGCAGGGTTTTCCAGCAGTCAGACTTCAGACTGCTCATACTACGGTCTACTGGACCACTTAAACCTGACTGGATCAAATACCACTCTGCAAATCATGTGACCAGTGAAAAACTGGACCAGCGCCACCCTCGTTCAGCTGGACATGTATTTGTTGGGCATTTTAGAAGTGGTAAGGGTCTTTATAGTCCTCTTTGCATGGATTGAATGGTCAGTTATTCAAAACCAAAAAAGGATTTATACCAACAGTATACCATCAGGTATTTATCAGATCTTCAATCAGATATAGGCTTGCTTTCACTGATTTGCAAATAATTGTTCTTTTTATTTACTTCTTACACAACGCCCCAGTTTTATTTTATTTTATTTTTTTTGTTTTTCTTTTTTGTTTTTTTTTGGGATGCATTGTTTGTTTAAGGCATCAAAACCATAAGACATAAAATATATTTAAAACCCTGTAAAAACAAACAAACAAAAAAAAAAAACTATCTGGACTAATAAATATGGATACCTTTAAGAAGATAATCAGTTTCCTTTGTGAGTACTTAACGCTTTGCTTCTTATTGTTTTCAGGATGAGAAGTCTCAAACTTTCACAAATCAAATCGCAGTCTACATGGTAAGACTCACTGAAAAAGCCAGTATGATCACTTTAGCTAGAGGTGGGAAGTAAGAAAGTATAAATACTTCATTTCTGTACTTTAGTAGAATTTTCTGGTATCTGTACTTATTTATATATATAGTATTTATTTTTCTGACAACTTTTTACTTTAGCTTCCTACATTTTAACACAAATATCTCTACTTTCTACTCCTTACATTTTCAAAACAGACTCTTTACCCTAGGTTTAACACATTTGAGGGGAGTTATTGATTATTTTGCGCAAATATCAAACCGATATGAACATAAATTGAGGGAACAATAACACATAAAAAAAATCCTATTGGTGTATCCATAATTGGCACTTATTGCACATGACTGACGTAAACACAGAGATGAATAAGGTAAAAAAACATATAATTTAATCATCATTTATAGCACTATACCCGGGTTAAAATGTTCAAGCTGATTACATTCATTAGAAGAAGAATTTAAGTTGAAATGAAGTTGGTTTTCCCTTAATTAATTTAACTTTTACTTAAGTAAAGAAGTTGAATCAGTACTTTAACTTCTACCAGAGTATTTTTTAACATAAGTATCTCTACTTCTACTTAAGAGACGAATATGTGTACTTTTGCCACCTCTAACTTTAGCTAAGTGTCCATTTTTCAGCATTGGTCTGTCAGCAGATAATTTAAACTCACATTTCTTTTTCCAGACTTGGCAAAATGAATTCCTAACTTGGAATTCTTAAGAATTTTGTGGAATAGAAAACCTGAGCGTTCCAATTTCGATGCTGTGGGTCCCAAATATGAGAATTGATGAGGAGTAAGTACTGTTTATGGCCGAGCTGCAGTTTGTGAGTGGAGGAGATTTTATTCAAAGGGGTATTTCATACAAGAAAGGTCATGGAAGGCTTTGAAAAGCTTGATCAATGAAACCACATTTAACACCTTTATTTTAATTCCAGTATGGAAAATATATGGTCAGACACAATTAACATAAAGAAAAATGGGAATTACAGAATACCAATTCCTCTCGAGACATACCCTAATTAGAATCAATAGCCGCCAAAGCCAGACAATAATAGAAAGTAATCTGCTTATCTTGAGCGCATGAACATGAAAAATAATAACATACTTATTTCCTGTGCAGAAATCAAATTTTGTGACTATTCAAGAATAGTGAACTGTGATACAGAAATCTTCAGTCTGAAATTGACGAGGACTGGTCGGGAGGATCACTGGGTGAATCCTGCGCTCCATCTGAGCTGTCAGGATTCAGACTATGTGAGGCTGCAGTGTTTTTTTTTAAGGTTAAAGGAAACAACCTGACGCACAGCCAGCGGTGGGCAAGTTTTTTGATGATGAAAAGCGAGTCCCTTAATCCCTTCATTGAAAGATGAATGTTACCTTTTTATTTCCCCCCCCCAATCTTGTGTTTCCTCCTGTCTCTTCAGTGTTTCTGATGATGGGAGCGTACGTCAGGGTCCACTGGTCAACGTGTATTCCGGTGGTTTCGTGTCCACAAACTTTCGGCAGCGACTGACCTTTGCCTGCCGTCTCAATCTCATTATGTTCCCTTTTGATATGCAGATTTGTTTCATCACATTTTCATCCCAGTCCTCTGATGGTAAATTACAGCAGATTAGGTGAAGGCACACTTTTTTTTTTTGGTTTCAGAACAAGTGTTTTTTAATCATTTATTACTGCTTTATTGTCTTCATAGAGTCATCTATAAGACTAGGGACACTCTCCAATGAAACATTCCTTACTCAAGTCTCCGAGGGGGTCATGCTTACAAGGGGAGAATGGGAACTCCAGAGCATTGACATTTACACATATATTGATACTACAGATGAAAATAAAAGCAAACTGTTATATACGGTAAGAAAATATTTTCAAAGTTTCAGTAATAGATTTCCCCCCAGTCCCCATGTCTCTTTGTCTCTAATGAATGTGACTGTTTTTACAGGTCATAATGAAGAGGAAGCCAATGCTGTACATGATAAATTTTATCATACCCCTGTTCTATTTCCTGGTCCTGGATTTGGCTTCATTCTTCATTAGTGAGGCCAGAGGGGAAAAACTGAGCTTCAAAGTGACCCTCCTCCTGTCCATCTCCATCTTACTGCTAATTCTTCAAGACATGTTGCCCTCCACTGAAAAAGACCTGCCAATGATCGGTGAACAGCCACTCTGACCAGAGATTTCACTGAGGTAGAGTGTTCAGCCGCCTTTTTTAATGGTTTTAGTAACATCACACTGACAAGTAATGTCTCTGCACCTTCATTCCAGCCATCTATTGTATGGTAATCTTTACCCTGGTGGCTATAAGTGTCCTGGAGGCCATTTTGGTGAATTTTTTAATCGACTTTGATGGTTGTAGTTGTTGCTGTAAGAAGGCTCAAAGCTCTGTAAAGGCAGAGGTGGATATTCAGCTGGAAGCCAACAATCTGGAAGGTAATTTCTTTTTTCCTTAATATCTATACAGTACTGTGTGAAAGTCTTGAGCCACTCCTCATTTCTTTATATTTTGCTTGAAAAATTGGAAATAGGTGCAGCGATTTATTGAATTTTGTACAAACATACATGGAAATACAATTCTAACAAGTCAATATTTGGTATGACCAACTTTATTCTTCAACACAGCCTGAACTCTCTTAGGCAACCTTTCTTGTAATTTCTTTAAGTAGTCTTCAGGAATAGTTCTCCAGGACATTCAAATCTCTTCTTTGGATGTTGGCTGCCTTTTGTTCCTTACCATGAACGTTACATCTGACATAATATCACACCCATTAAATTGGAAACTGGAAATAAAACTGAAGACCATTGCTCACTCTCATTTTAGCTCTGGTTTGGTCTCCATTAACTCTTTTTAGTTTATCTGCTGTTTGGTGCTGAACATATAGAATACATGTGGTATTCCAAGCTTTTTTCACTGAAAGCAGGGAAAAATCAGCCCGCATCACACTCAAATTATTATTATTATTATTATTATAAAAACTGATTATTATATCAATTATTTTCTTCTTTTCCTACACAGAGTCTGCTGAAGTTGAAGAGAAAGGTCAGGTGAAACCAGAAAAATGCTGCCTACCCAGTGACTGTGACCTACTGAAACTTATCCTGGATGACGTGAAGGCACCTCGAGAGGAAATTGGAAGACAGGACAAAAACAATGGAAAGCGAGGACCTTATAGGAGACTGGCTGAAATCATAGATCGTGTGTTCTTTATTTTATATTTTATTGGTTCTGCACTTTTTCTGGTGTTCATGTATTTAATATGGATTCCAAAAGCTCTTTGATATCGATTTAATGGACCCGACTACCTATACAGCTGCGGAAAAAATTAAGAGACCACTGCAAAATTATCAGTTTCTCTGATTTTGCTATTTATAGGTATATGTTTGAGTAAAATGAACATTTTTGTTTTATTCTATAAACTACTGACAACATAACTCCCAAATTCCAAATACAAATATTTTCATTTAGAGCATTTATTTGCAGAAAATGAAAAATGGTCAAAATACCAAAAAAAGGTCCAGTGTTCTCAGACCTCAAATAATGCAAAAAAACAAAAAACAAGTTCATATTCATTTATAAACAACACATTACAAATGTTTTAACTTAGGAAGTGTTCAGAAATCAATATTTGGTGGAATAACCCTGATTTACAATCACAGCTTTCATGTGTCTTGGCATGCTCTCCACCAGTCTTTCACATTACTGTTGGGTGACTTTATGCCATTCCTGGCGCAAGGATTCAAGCAGCTCAGCTTTGTTTGATGGCTTGTGACCATCCATCTTCCTCTTGATCAAATTCCAGAGGTTTTCAATGGGGTTCAGGTCTGGAGATTGGGCTGGCCATGACAAGGTCTTGATCTGGTGGTCCTTCATCCACACCTTGATCGACCTAGCTGTGTGGCATGGAGCATTGTCCTGCTGGAAAAACCAATCCTCGGAGTTGGGGAA
>VUQI01001520.1:19570-54124 GCA_015106735.1 Paratilapia polleni | reverse complement strand
AAAATGAATATGAACTTGTTTTTTTTTTGTTTTTGTTTTTTTTGCATTATTTGAGGTCTGAAAACACTGGACCTTTTTTGGTATTTTGACCATTTTTCATTTTCTGCAAATAAATGCTCTAAATGAAAATATTTGTATTTGGAATTTGGGAGTTATGTTGTCAGTAGTTTATAGAATAAAACAAAAATGTTCATTTTACTCAAATATATACCTATGAATAGCAAAATCAGAGAAACTGATCACTTTGGAGTGGTCTCTTGATGTTTTCCAGAGCTGTGTGTGTGTGTATATATATATATATATGTGTGTGTGTGTGTGTGTGTGTGTGTGTGTATATACATTGGAATTTGGGAGTTATGTTGTCAGTAGTTTATAGAATAAAACAAAAATGTTCATTTTACTCAAATATATACCTATGAATAGCAAAATCAGAGAAACTGATCACTTTGGAGTCGTCTCTTAATTTTTTCCGGAGCTGTGTATATATATATATATATATATATATATACACGTGTGTGTGTGTGTATATATATATAATATATATACACACACATATATATATATATATACACACACACACACACACACACACACACGTATATATATATATATAAATATATATTTTATTTTTTTTCACTTCTGTATCACTGTATTGCACCAAGACCAATTCCTCGTTTGTGTACAAACGCGGGCGGAGCAGGGGAGGAGACGAGGGCGGGTCAAATGGAGACGAGTACTTGGAATGTTAGTGGATATGTGGTACGAGAGGAGGCGGCGACGCAGCTCGACCAGCCGCTCTATTGCGCTTTTAATGGAAGTTCTCCCGACAAAGGACATGCATTGAGCTTCAGCTGCGGAACAGGCCCAAGGTAAATCATGTACACGACAGAGCGCAGGCGAATGAGCCTGCGCGAGTCAAAGAGGAAGGATCCAGTCTGGGTAGCTGCTGGAAGTTTGTGGCAGGACTCTTTGGCTTTAGAGCTGAGCGCCAGCAGCGGCTCGGGTAAACAGATCGTTTCCCCACGGAGTCGGACCAGAGCGGTGTCTGTGGCATATATTGTCAACGAAGACGCATCAGTGCCGCAGACTGAAGAAAACTTATCACTGAAATGTCTGAAGGAAGCCTGCGCGGACGCACACGCTGTTTTGAAAACTATTTCATTTGAAAGAATATCGCAGGGGACCACAGACATCCTGGACAGTTTCTACAATGCAGGCAAGTGACGGCATGCGGAATGCACGGTAATTCGAATGGCACATAAACGCAGTATTATACCAAATTACGCAAACTCACATTTTATAATTCTTCCCCCCACCTACCCACCCACCCACAGATGTTGCCGTGGTGGAAATGAGCGACACTTTCTGCCAGCCTTCCCTCTTTTACCATCTTGGAGTGAGAGAAAGTTTCAGTATGACTAATAACATTATTCTGTATTGTTACAAGCAAGATAGTGATCTACAGACTCTCAAGGTAAATCATGCCCTCGTTTGCTGTTATAAATTGAGTTCATAGTTAAACCAGGGCTGTAGTCCCCAAGTGGCTCCCAAAGAGTGATGTATTGTGCAAAATAGTCCACTGAAGTACAGTATGTATTTTCTTGAAGAACTAAAATATAGTTGAGTTTTACTGCTACATACTTTTTTGAAATAACATTAAGATGTGATATCTTTGCCATGGGCCCATTATCATATTAACCCAGCTATGGCTGCCACTAATTAATATTTTCATGACTGAATAATTTTGCACATTATTATGTTAAAATAATTTCAATGTATCTGTAATAAAAATCTAACTTTACTTGAAATGATTTATACAACAGTGTAATACCTAAAATGAAAACACTTTGCCAACTGAAAAATGATGCTGCGGGTCCATTGTGGTCATGCAAGATGTCCCAGTGTGACATTTGATGCATGCATTGTCTTCCTTCAGGAGCAGTGTGGAAGTTATACCTTCATCCCATATGTAGTGTCACCTCAGGGCAAAGTGTTTGCCTGTGATGCCACAATGATGACTTGTATCAAAGAGTTGATGCAGCCTAGTTTCCAGCTGGAGCCACTGCTTACCCCACTGGTTGAGAGAATGGTGTATCTGCTGAACAACGTGCATATTCAGTCCAGGTTAGGCATAAACTGCAGGGCATGGTTAAACATTATTATTTCAGATTATACAGTAAGTGCGTGTGCTTATGCCGTACATCAGTTTTTCCAGATTTGCAACATCAGTTGGCGTGTTTACAAAAGATTGTGAAATATAATGCCTCCTCTGGACTTTCTGCTGACAGTGAGTACTTCCGGGAGTCAATCAGGCATGAGATTCGTATGGCACGGGAGCGGTTCAGCGGCAAAGCCTTGAGTGAGGAGTTAAACCGCATCCAGCAACGCTTGGATAGTGTAGATCTGCTCTCTCTTGATATAGTCATGAACCTGTTGTTGTCATACAGGGACGTTCAGGTATGTATTTATACATCTGTATGTCTAAACCAGTGATTATTTATTCATGTACTGTTTTGTAAATTATTGAATTAAACAAATAATAATAGTAATAGAAGAGAAGAAAAACAGCAAATCTTCACTTTCCTGGAACTCAAAAAGGTTTAGCATTAATATGTAATCATATGATAACATATGCACATTTAGCCATGTTTCATTATGAAAGAACTACTGTTCTGGTATTAAGTAGCCATATTTGGGAGCCTTCATGAGTATTTGTATTAAAAAAATAAGATTAGATTGTATGTCTGGTGATCTATATGAGCATGGGCATTAACAAAAATAACTACGGGGAGGTTAAAAGTATTAGTATTAGTAATATAATATATGCTAATATGAAGTATTAAAAGTTGTCAGGTGTGACTCAAGCATCATAATCATTACATTTAACTCTGTACCCCTTTTTCTCAGGACTATGATGCCATGATAAAACTGGTGGAGAATCTGAAAAACCTGCCTATGTGTCAGGTGGCACAACATCAGAATATCAAGTTTCACTATATATTTGCTCTAAACAGGTACTAACATGACTGCTATTATACCTTGAGTTAGTTAGTATAATGTGTTAACATAGTAAAAAAAAAAGTGATTTCCTCCTCTCTGGTTCAAGCTTGGTGTTTGTGTACCATTCTCAACCTGTAGCCTTTATTTTCATTGTATTTATACAAGATGTAAAGTGCTTTGTCAAGGCTGCGTCGCTGCATCACAATGGTCTATTATGACATTTTCCCATGCTAGGAGGAATCACCCTGGAGATCGTGAAAAGGCTTTGGAAGAAATTCTGCCAATTGTGGAGTCAGGGAACAAGGTGGCATCAGATGTCTACTGCCTGTGTGGACGCATCTACAAGGACATGTTCATGAGCTCAGCATTCAGTGATGAGTTCAGCAGAGACCAGGCCTGCTACTGGTACAACCCATTTATATGATTGTGGGTCTAGTCATACAAAGTTTTCCACAGTTGAGAAAGGTGGCATTTATGTGTCTTATGTTCTTCAGGCTGTTTATGTGACGGTAGCTTCTTATGTTTTTGCAGTGTTTGTTTTTTGTATTTTACCAACCCACCTGTGTGCTCTATATCTAAGATAAGTATTTTTTTTTATACAACCTGCCAGGTATGGTAAAGCCTTTGAGACAGAGTCAACTCTTCACTCGGGCATCAACAATGTGGTCCTCCTGATAGCAGCTGGCCATGAATTTGAGACGTCTATAGAGCTGCGCAAACTAGGTGCTTTATGCTTATTACTTCTCGACCAGAGAAAAAACTGCCTAAATTTAATGTCTGTGGATTTATTGTGTACTTACACATTGCACTTTATACTGTTAGGGTGTAACCCTTATGACTATATTATGCTGTATCCCACAATTTTAATTCTTTTTTTTTGGTGTTTCAAATGTCTCTGATGTGCAATATCCATAAAATATATTATTACAGTTAATCATAAGCCCAATCAAAATGAGACTAACACTATAAACTTTGAAAAGTAGTCCATGTTCATACAGGTGACAAATTAAAGGAGAAAAAACAACATAAGGTGTTAGATCACATATTCCCAAAACAGTTTCAGTGCACCTCACACTGATTCTATAAGTCTCTGAAACTCTACAGGAGCAATGGAATGCCCTTTTTCCAAAGATATTTCCTCATTTGGTGTTTTCATGATGGTGGTGTAGAGGGGTGTCCAGCATGTCAGTCCAGAATCTCCCATAAGTCTTCAATTGGGCCGTGAAGGCCATAGCATATGGGTCACATTATTGTGATACTCATTAAACCCATTCCACGACCCACTGTGCCTTATGAATGGGGAAATTGTCATCCTGGAAGAGAGCACACTTCAATCAGGATAGAAATATTTGCTTTTATTCTTCCCTTCAACGGGACAAGTAGACCCAAACCATCCCAGCAAAATGCCTCACACAGCATAACACAGCCACCAGATCCCATCACTGTAGGAGGTAAAGGTTAAGGTTTTTTCCTTAATTTGTCAGCCATCTGTAGGAAAGTGCATTTACTGTACACATCATATCATGGAGTTCAAACTCATCCTTAGAATGGATTTATTAATTAGACGAACATAGTATAAAATCAGTGTTGGCTGATTTTGTATTGACAATGCACAGTATTATGTAGGCATATTACTTTGTATTACAGTATTTATTTTTTCCTGTTCTATGAATGAGCTTGTAGCTATGGTCAGGGTCATCCTCTGTTGATGTGTTAGTAACCTGTTTTGTTCTGTCTTATGATGTCGATGTCTAGGTGTGACTTTAAGCACCCTGCTCGGTAGAAAGGGTAGTTTGGAGAAGATGAAGCACTACTGGGATGTAGGTTTCTACCTTGGAGCAAACATTCTTGCTGGTGAACACAGGAAAGTCATTGAGGCCTCTGAGAAGCTCTACAGACTCAAGGCCCCTATTTGGTGAGACCTAAGTATCCATTGTTGATGAGCAGCAATCATGCAGATCAGGGTGTTTAATCATCATCGGTATTCAGTTGCTAGGGCACATGTTTTTATTTGATTGCTTTAATTAAAAAGTGTAAAAAAAAAAAGATTTAGAAAGTATTTTGATGGAATACAAATATATTTATTCTATGCTAATTGACAAGTTGAGTTTGTTTCTTTTAGGTATGTGGCATCTATTATGGAGACATACATCCTGTACCGTCAGTTTGCCAAGCTGCCTGAAGTGAGATCTCCTAAACAAGATACAGTGAACTTCTGGATGGAGCTGCTTTTGCAGACCTGTAAACCCACAGTCTCAACAGAGTATTGTCCAGTAAGACCAAACACCTTACCTTAACAGTAAACAGTAAACAAGAAACCAGTCTTCTCCTGAAGTGTCTATTAAATGGAATCCAGCTCTGCTAATTTGGATCTAAAGTTATAAGACACAACAAAGCAGGAGATTTTCTGCCATTAGAAATAAATAAAAGACCATGTGGATGTTTTAAAAAATAGTACTAGGATTGGTGTTTTTCAGGTGCTCATTCTGGAGCCCAGTAAAGTCTTCCAACCAGCTATTGTGTCTGTGAGTGAGGAGGATGAAAGTTGCACTGTCCAGCTGAAACACGTCACACCCTTAAAGGTATGTAAACTGTCTGTCCCCCCACTCCTTGAGCCACTCCCTGATCGGAATACATTTGACTCTTTGTACTAGCCATAGATAGATGCATGTATGAATGTATACTATATTGCATGATAAATAACATTTCTGACACTGATTTATGGTCCAGTAAATGTATAATTAGATGAGCGAATGGGCATGAGTCACTGTGCGTTTAAAAAATGAAGAATTTCCCCCCACCTCAGGACTACTTCTTTGTTCTTGCATATGTATTTGCACACAAGTAAAAGGTAGTTTACCATGTGTGATACACTGTATTAGCTGTCAAACAGACATTTATCCTGTTTCTAAATTTGTTTTTAATTCTACAGAAGGGCTTACACCAGTGGACTTTCCCAGCATCTGCAATTCGGGGAGTGAGGTAAAGTGGTGCAGAAAATGTGCAAATACCTTTCCCAACTTCTGGGTGTGTTCAAGCCTAGGGCATAGTTAAAGGACCCAAAACACGTGTTGTCTGGGAAACCTTGGCAGGTCTTCTGTTTTTTGTTCTGTCAGTATAGTAGCTTTGCTTCTTTGTTGTTTGTAGGCTTTTTGTTGATTCCTCTGTGGCTGCTGATCAGTGTTATTGTGTACTTTAGCCTTGTCTTGTCTACCAGACAAATACTCAAAGCAGTCAGCTGCTGGGCGGCTTAAAAACAAACAGTTTGATCAGATTGTGGTATCATAGGGAGGGATGACAAACACCTTTTCTGTTGGAGCAGGGCCTTGCTCTTCATCACCAATTCTGAATTAATACATTTCCCTCTTTTTGTTTACCTGTAGCTCACACTGAATTGGAAACATTAGCTATTGCTTCAGTAGAACAGATAAGGGGTTAGCAGATACAGACTGTGTTGTGATCTTTGTCAGTATCTTTTATGTTCAGCAGAATTCCATTTGCATATGTGTTATTTAAAAAAATAATAATAGAGATTTCCCTGTTGTTATTAAAACCTGTATTTGCTTCTTTCTCTATAAAGTGCTTCAAAAATTGATGAGCGGAGCTGCTTCCTGTATGTCCACTACAACTCGGATGATTTCCAGCTCTGCTTCCCCTCTGAGATTCATTGTAAAGGGTGAGTGATTAAGAATTTCGTCTGTGTGTGTGAGGTCATGTGAATGACTCCCTTGCTGACCAACCGATTTGCTAGATAAACAGTTCGTGAGTACAGGGTGCAGAAAGATAATCAACAGGGAAATAGGCAAAACAGCTTTCAAAAACTGAGCATAGTCAATGACTTGATGTTATTACCTGGTATGAGTCATATTTCCTTTACTGCCTGCTATAAAATCCCCTGAAGAGCAGATGTTTTTCACTTGCTCTTCAAAACTCACTTGACCCAATTTAGAAAAAAAAAATTCCATCCAAGCTGAAATGCCATCTAGCACTGCTAAAAGATTGAGTTTGCTGTCTGCTGCCATCTTTATATATAATAAACTCAGTTTTGTTTGTTCAAAGCACTACCAAATACCAAATCCTGCTTTTCAGGAATATTTTCATTTAAGGGTTTTGTTTTCAAAGAAATCGAGTAAAACTGAAACAAAGTGTGGTAAGTAGTACTAATTAGTCAGTACTAATTGCATAAAGTAGGGAAACATTGGTGAAAAAAATGTTCTGGTGATTCATTTATGGTTTTCTTTTAAACATAAGCCATGCATATTACATACATATTACATACATCTTTGGTTCCCATCAGTACCAACTATGTTTGTCCTTGAGGTCTAACAAATGCGTTGATGAAAGGCTTTGTTCCAGTACCCACTGGATTCCTTGTAAACCTTTTTATCTCTCCTCATTGTTTTTATTACCAAAGAGCAGTATTGGAAGCAGGCATGTTTGTTGGGGTTTTCTGTCTAATATTGTAGGGTCTTTACCCTAATATATAAAGCGCCTTGAGGCGACTGTTGTTGTGATTTGGCGCTATATAAATAAAATTGAATTGAATTGAACTGAATTAATACCAGGCTTCTCATTCACTATTCACATTCATTATGTCAGCCAAAGCAAATAAATATTAAATCCAGTTGTGTGTCTTGGTGTGCATGCACCAGTGTGGCTAATAACCAAAATCTCCAGTAGGGTCACACAGTTAACTGAACTCTGAATCTGTTCATAAGTAAATCCCTTGGCAAAAATCTACAGGGACGTCTGTGTTTGGGAAATCTTCACTTGAACTGATATTCATTGAAATCATATTTAACTTCATGCTCCACTGAGAGATATTTTCATGTATGTGTTTTCTCTCACTGTTCCCTCACTAGTTTCTGTGAGCTGGTAAACTCACTTCTTCAGCAGGCTGAAGACCACGTTCAAGACATAGAACATATACCAGGGGGAATACTAGAGGTCAGTGACAGTTCCTTCATTCCTGAGATGTAATGTGTGCCCCATTTTAGGTCTGTGTTGCTCAACAAGTAGAAAAACATTTGCAGCTGTTGGGAAAATAATTTTATTTAGCACTGAACTATTCCTGCAGGCCTGGTTTTATAGGGGTACAAATGTTTCACTCTCAGTTTAACACTTTTGGATAATAATTGCCAGTGTTATTTTATATAAAAGCCATCTCTGAATAATGTTAATTACAGTGTAGTTTCCAAATGTAGGTGGCCTATACAAGGATAGTAAATGCCAAACATTTACATTCACTGTTCACTTTATTAGGTACACCTTACTAGTACTGGGTTGGACCCCCTTTTGCCTTCAGGACTGCTTTAATTCTTTGTGGCATAGATTCAATAAGGTGTTGGAAACATTCCTCAGAGATTTTGGTCCATATTGACATGATAGCATCACACAGTTGCTACAAATCTGTCAGCTGCACATCCATGATGCAAATCTCCTATTCCACCACATCCTAAAGGTGCTCTGTTGAGATCTGGTGACTGTGGAGGCCATTAGAGCACAGTGAACTCATTGTCATGTTCAAGAAACCAGTTTGAGATGATATGAGCTTTGTGACATGAGGGATTATCCTGCTGAAAGCAGCCATCAGAAGATGTGGTCATAAAGGAATGGACATGGTCAGCAACAATACTGGGCTGTAGCATTTAAATAATGCTCAGTTGGTACTAAGGGACCCAAAATGTGCCAAGAAAATATCCCTCACACCATTACACCACCACCAATAGCTTGAACTGTTGATACAAGGCAGGATGGATCCATGCTTTCATGTTTACACCAAATTCTGACCCTACCATCTGACTGTTGCAGCAGAAATCAAGAATCGGATCATTCTTCCAATCTTCTGTTGTCCAGTTTTGGTGAGCCCATGGAAAATTGTAGCCTCAGTTTCCTGTTCTTAGCCGACAGGAGTCACCTGGCACTTAGTGTGCTCTTCTGCTGCTGTAGCCAATCTGCTTCAAGGTTCAATGTATTGTGCTTTCAGAGATGCTCTTCTGCTTAACTTGGTTGTAACAAGTGTTTATATGAGTTACTGTTGGCTTTGTTTCAGCTCAAAGCAGTTTGGCCATTCTCCTCTGACTTCTTTTTTCTTTTTCGTACATTCTCTGTAAAACCTAGAGACTGTTGTGCAGGGAAATTCCAGTAGATCAGCAGTTTCTGAAGTACTCAGACCGTGCCCGTCTGGTACCAACAATCATGCCACATTCACATTCTGATGCTTGCTTTATAATTCACCAGGTCGTCTTGATCATGTCTACATGCCTAAATGCATTGAGTTTCTGCCTTGTGATTGGCTGATTACATATTTGCGTTAACAGTCAGTTGAATAGGTGTATCTAACAAAGTGGCGGGTGAAAAACAACATCAGAAATACTGTAGTATTGCTTATAATCAATGTCATATATGTCATGCCTGATTATTTTCTAAACTGCATATGCTTCTTTGGGTGTGATTATTTGGTTATGGGAAGTGTCAGAAATTCACAAAAATATACCTTTAACATTACCGCGGACTGACATAAAGTTATGTGTGGCTACACATTATGTAGACCTATAACCTAACTTTTTGGCTGACCACTATTACTGATCAGCATTAGTGCACCTCCACCTTTAGCAGATGCAACTAGTCCTTTTGTTTTGGAACCTGTCCTGTCTTCCCATAACATCATGCCACAGTTCCACCATATTTTCCAATGTGTATTATATTGGTTCATGTAAAAAGATGAATACAGAACTCATGTTTTCATGTCAGAAATCTCTGAATGAAGGCCTCTCTAACATTTCTCTTTCCTGCCTGCTTTGAAATTCCTTAAAGTTTTGTAGAAACTCCTATTTCCAGTCACTACATATTGATTCATGCTGTCTTCATCTCATTCTACAGTACATCTATGAGACCAATGAGAATGGTGACAAGGTAGTACTTGGTAAAGGGACGTATGGCGTGGTGTACGCTGGAAGGGACCTGAGCAACCAAGTACGCATCGCCATCAAAGAGATCCCTGAGAAGGACAGCACGTAAGAGAAACACATTCTCTTATTCAGAATCATCTTGCACTAAGGCAGGATTAAGCTGGGTGATTTCTTACATTCGTGCACTTAATGGAAAGGGTTTTGGCAAAGATCATGACTAACCTGGCCAGAAACTGCAGTGTTGATTAGGGTTCTTGGGGGAAATGGATGAGCATTTAGACTTGTCATTTTTTGTTTCTTGTGGTGTAATATGCACAAATGCTTTTATCTCTACTCCATAATGGTATGGAAATAAAGGATTCAGTGAAAGTAAACTGACTTTATAAATAGTTATAGGTGATGATAATGACTTTATAAATAGTTGCCAAACTTCTGCCATAGACACAACAAAGTCTTATCTTATTTTTCCAGTGTTATCATTTTGAGGCTGCACTCTAATCAGCAACAACTGCTTTGTTAGAGTAATAATATGATAGTGTGTGAAAAATGCTGTTGATTGTGGAAAGGCAGAAAAAGCTGGAAAAATATATGTCACAAAATATATATTGCTGTTACAAACTTTTAAGGCAGGAGTTAAAGCAATTAATCCCCTTGACTAGTTTATTTATACACCTAAAATGCAAACCTAGTGATGGCATATTTTTTGTATCTCCTATATAATAATGGACGCCAGTGTATCAGACTCAAATTTCATGTATGATGCGCTGTTAAGAAAATTTAGCTATGCAAATAAATATGCTTATATATTTTCTGACCAATAATACACATGGAGCAGTCACAGTGTGTAGATCTTCTCTATTTGTGTATGTTTTCTGTCGCACTTTCTGCTTGTTTCAAGATTGCTGCATGTTTTAAGTACTCATCAGTTGTGATCATACCCCCATGGTATCAAAATATGTGATTTTTGGGTTTTGAAATATGTTATTCAAGGTCTTGGCAATCAGGGGCCCCCAAAAAATTAAACCTTCTAACTCACATAATTAAAAAACTTCAAATATTTTCCAAAAGTATATTATTTTCCACCACAACATATGGTTAGACTTTAGGGTGACTCCTTATCATCAATGTGCACCTGGACCTCAGACCTAAAATAATCAGTGTAACTATCATATGGTGTGACATATTTTTAACCTTGTAAAATCAGGACAATCTCACAGTGGCACTTTTATTCCTTTGTGTTACCTAGGTACTCTCAGCCCCTCCATGAGGAGATTGCTCTGCACAAGAGGCTTAAACATAGGAATATTGTCCAATACCTGGGCTCTGTCAGTCAGGATGGTTTCATCAAGATCTTCATGGAAGAAGTACCAGGGGGTAAAACCTGACATTTAAACTTCTAATACTCTTAGCAATAAAGGTTAACTGTCTGAACTATCTGAACTATAATACACATCAAAGCTTCAAGAAAGTTTTGTTTTGCTTTGTTTTTTTAAATGTCTTTCAGTGTCATTTTATTTTTGTGTCATCACATCTGTTTATGGAGTAACCAATGCATTGTTTACTTGTATTCGATGCAAAGAGCTCACCTGTCATCATAAATGTAAAATGTCTAAAGAATCAGTCCGCTTTCTTGTAATCTACAGGCAAATAATTACCCACTGACATGGTAAAATTAGTTCACTGGAAGGAGTGATGTGGTTTGGGGCATTGGAGAATTGGCAAGAGGTCAAGCCTTTGGTTCCTTGGACATTCTAAAACATATGTTTTTGATGCTGTTTTAAGTGTGTTTCCTTGGTTTCTGTGTCCTATTTTTGTCACGGTTATTAAGCTTCAAGGAAGTCATGTGTGATTGCGTAACATCTACTGGAAGCCAGTTTTAAAGAAGTGGGTGGTTCCAGTGACATCCTGTTCAGTTGAGAAAAATGCTTTCAGACAATGACGTGATTGCTGAAAAACATCTGACACATCTGATTAGCAATGTGAATAGTTCTCATCCATTGCTTTGTTGGATTTTGCCAAATGTAACAGAGACACAGATGAACAATAACACCCTTCACAACAAAAACTTGTTTCTCTTGTGTCTATGTTTAGTTTCTGTCACTTTAAGTAGAAGTCGTTGACACATGAGCATGTGATATTATTACAATAAGATTTTTTTTTTTTTTTTAATTAATCAGCTTGTGAAATTTTACTTTTCTGCTTACAGGTAGTTTGTCATCTCTTTTGCGCTCCAAATGGGGTCCTCTGAAGGACAACGAGCCCACCATCATTTTCTACACCAAACAGATACTTGAGGGACTTAAGTACCTTCACGATAATCAGATAGTCCACAGAGACATTAAGGTGAGCAGATCACCCTGGGACTCTTGGGAAATATATCTTCCAGTTTAGCTTTGTGATATACAGTACTGTTTTGTCTGTGATGCAGGGTGACAATGTATTGATCAACACCTATAGTGGAGTTTTGAAGATCTCTGATTTTGGAACTTCTAAACGGTTAGCAGGGATTAACCCCTGCACTGAGACGTTTACTGGTAAGCTGACATTTCTGACTTTATAAGAATATATTCTATTTTTATATGTGAACTAGTCACAGCAGTTGGATTTTCACTTTTTACGGTGACTTTTCAATAGGAACTCTTCAGTACATGGCCCCTGAGATTATAGACCAAGGGCCTCGGGGTTATGGGAAGCCGGCAGATATCTGGTCCCTAGGGTGCACTATCATAGAAATGGCAACAGGCAAAACACCCTTTCACGAGCTGGGAAGTCCCCAGGCAGCCATGTTCAAGGTAAAGAAGGGAAAATTGTGTTTTGCATGGATGTTATAACATGTTCATAGTGAAGTTTACATATAAGGTAATGTGGCAGATTTTCAGCAATTGCAGCAGACATTAGTGGAGCTGTAAATAAATATCATAAAACTAACTGAAGCTGCTGGAATGAAATATCCTAATAACTTTTCCCTTTTTTTTTTAGCCATGATGTGACATTTCACATCAAATCGTGGGTTTGATTGAACTGTCTTGACAAATTATTATTGGGTGGAATACAAGTAAACTTGGTACTTGGAGTCCTCATCAGATCACATTTTTAATATGGTCATTGCTTTATTTGCTTTTATTAAGTACCACACTGGATATTAAAGTTTTGATAAAAAATCGGTTTATTGTTACAAAGTTGTGAACTCTAACACAGTACACTTACTGTACTGTAGGTTCATAAGTATTTGGACAGCAACACGGTTTTTTTTGTAATTTTGCCTCTGTACATCACCACAGTGGATTTTAAATCAAACCGTCAAGATGTGACTGAAGTGCAGACTTTCAGCTTTAATTCAAGGGGTTTAACAAAATTATTGCATTAACTGTTTAGGAATTACAGACATTTTTATGTAGCCCCCCATTTTCAGAGGCTGACATTAATTGGACAAAGTAACATAATTTTAAAGGGGGTGATTGTTTTTAATACTTGGATGAAATTTTTTTGTAGTCAATGACTGCCTGGAGTCTAGAACCCATGGACATCACCAAATGCTGTGTTTCCTCTCTTGAGGTGCTCTGCCAGGCCTTTACTGCAGCCATGTTCAGCTGCTGCTTGCTTGTGGGTCTCTCTTCATTCAGTTTTGTATTTAACAACTGAAAAGCATGCTCTGCTGGGTTGAGATCAGGTGACTGATATGGCCGTTAAAGAATATTACATTTCTTTGCCTTGAGAAACTCTTGGGTTGCTTTTGCAGTATGCTTTGGATCATTATCCATTTGCATTGTCAAGCGCTGTCCAATCAGTTTTGCAGTATATGGCTGAATCTGAGCAGAGAGTATAGCCCTGTACACTTCACAATTCATCCTACTTCTATCAGCAGTCACATCATCAAAAAACACTACTAACTCAGTTCCATTGGCACCCATACATCCCCATGCTATAACACCGCCTCCACTGTGTTTGACAGATGATGTTGTATGCTTCCGATGATGAGCTGTTTCTCTCCTTCTCCAAACTTTTGTCTTCCCATCATTCTGGTACAAGTTAATCTTGGTTTCATCTGTCCAAAGATTTTTATTTTATTTTATTTTTTCAGAACTGTGCAGGCTCTTTTAGGTGTTTTACAACAAAGTCTAATTTGGCCTTCTTGTCCTTGAGTGTAACCAGTGGTTTGTTCTAAACCTTCTGTATTTACATTCATGAAGGCATCTCTTGGTCTTAGACTTTGACAATGATATGCGTACCTTCTTGAGAGTTTTTGTGACTTGACTAGATGTTGTGAAGTTGTTTTCTTAACCAAGGAAAGAATTCTGTCATCATCCACTTTAGTTGACTTCTGTGGTCTTTCAGGCATTTTGGTGATGCTGAGCTGGCCAGTGCATTCCTTCTTTTTAAGAATGTTCCAGATTGTTGATTTGGGAGCATTTGGGGGATTTTCAGCCTAATGATGCCCTCCTACTCTTTGGATTTCATGAAAGCTCCAGTGAATAGCAACCAAATCCAAGTTCAACACTTGAAATCAACCCCATATCATTTATCTGCTTAATTTGTCATGGAACAGGCCTCACCTGACCATGAAACTGCTTGTCAGTCAATTGTCCTATTACTTTGGAGTCTAAGAAAATGGGGGCCTATGTATTAAAATAGCTGTAATTCCTAGAACAGTTAATGTAATACTTTTGTTAAAACCTTTGATATTAAAATTGGATGTCTGCACTTCAGTCAAATCTTGATAAAATCCACTGTGGTGGTGTACAGAAGTAAAATTACAAAAATTGTGTCACTGTCCAAATACTTATGGACCTAACTATTATATTGTATGAACCCAGGCAAAGAGAGCCATCAGCATGCATATCATAGTATGAGAATCTCAAAATAAAATGTTTCAGTGACCCTTTTAAAAATCCCATCTAGGTGGGCATGTTTAAGATCCACCCCAAGGTTCCAGAGTGCATGTCAGATGAGGCCAAAGGTTTCATCATGAACTGTTTCGTGCCAAACCCAGATGAAAGAGCCACAGCTGCAGACCTGCTTAAGGACTCCTTCCTCAAGTCTTCCCCCAAGAAAAAGGCTAAAGCTCATCAGGAATCACAGGAATCACTTTCTACTAGTGAGAAATAAACTTAAAATACACATATTTCACTTCTTATCCATTTTTTGGTTTCTATAACAATGATACACAGTATCTAAACACAATCTTTTGCAGCTGACTATCAGCGCAGCATGTCTGTGCCTATATCCGTCCTTGTGGAGGACACCGATTCTTACTCTGACTCAATTGACCTGTCTTGTTCTCTGGACCTGAGGAGGCCCCAGTCCTCCCTCAGAGCAGAAGAAATCTCAGAGAGCCCACCAAACCCCAACAGCTTCCTGTTGTGAGTCAGATTTTTGCTCAACAGAAAGTCAAAGCCATCTGATGAATCACTGATATCAATATCTACATTTTTTGTCCTGTAATGGTTTCAGTATATTCATGGCTTGTTTTTGTCATGTGTGTTTCATTTTTCCAGAATACCAGATGACTCCACATCAGACATGAGCAGTCCATCCTCAACAGAGGAGAGTACTGGCCTTTTTATGCTGAGAAAGGATAGTGAGAGGAGAGCCACACTGCACCGAGTACTCACTGACTACATAAGTCATGTTGTCTCTAGTATACAGCAGTCTGTGCCTCAGGTTGGTAAAGAAAAATCACAACAGTATGTCAAAACACTGAATTAAATTCTGTTAAATGCATTGCATCCTGTATATAGAATTTCTCTTCAAGAGACTGATTATTGGTTCACCAGTAATTATTGGCTAATTGTGACACAGTATCTGAAAATTTATCAATATCTACAAGTTTAAACTAATAGGAATACACACTCACCGTTCACTTTATTAGGTACACCTTACTAGTACTGGGTTGGACCCCTTTTGCCTTCAGAACTGCCTTAATTCTTTGTGCCATAGATTCAACAAGGTGCTGAAAACATTCCTCTGAGATTTTGGTTCATGTCGACATGATAACATCACACCGTTCCTGCAGATTTGTCAGCTGCACATGCCATGATGCGAATCTTCTGTTCCACCACATCCCAAAGGTGCTTTATTGGATTGAGATCTGGTGACTATGGAGGCCATTTGAGTACAGTGAACTCATTGTCATGCTCAAGAAACCAGTTTGAGATGGTTTGAGCTTTGTGGTGTGTTATCCTGCTGGAAGCAGGTGGACATGGTCAGCAACAATACTTAGGTGGGCTGTAGCATTTAAACGGCACTCAGTTGGCACTAAGAGGCAAAAGTGCGCCAAGAAAACACCTTCCACACCATTACACCTTCACTACCAGCCTGGACCATTGATACAAGGCAGGATGGATCCATGCTTTCATGTTGTTTATGCCAAATTCTGACCCTACTATCCAAATGTCACGGCAGAAATTGACACTTAGTAGACCAGGCAACGTATTCTCAATTTTCTATAGTCCAATTTTGATGAGCCTGTGTGAATTGTAGACTCAGCTTCCTGTTCTTAGCTGACAGGAGTGGCACCCGGTGTGGTCTTCTGCTGATGTACCCCATCTGCTTCAAGGTTTGACATGTTGTGTGTTCAGAGACACTCTTCTGCATACCTTGGTTGTAACAACTGGTGATTTGAGTTACTGTTGTCTTCCTATCAGCTCAAAGCAGTCTGGCCATTGTTCTCTGACCTCTGACATCACCAAAGCATTTCTGCCCAGATAACTGCCGCACACTGGATATTTTCTCTTTTTTGGACCATTCTCTGTAAATCCTGGAGGTGGTTGTGTGTTAAAATCCCAGTAGATCAGCAGTTTCTGAAATACTCAGACCAGCCCGTCTGGCACCAACAACCATGCCACATTCAAAGTCACTGAAATCACCTTTCTTCCACATTCTGATGTCCGCTTTGAATTTCAGCAGGTCGTCTTGACTATATCTACAGGCCTTAATTCACTGACTTGCTGCGATGTGATTGACTCATTACATATTTGGGTTAATGAGCAGTTGAACAAGTGTACCTAATAAAGTGACCGGTGAGTATATCATCCATACCAAATAAACCCAGAATGTCTAGATCCGTTCATAGTCTGATATTACACAAATTGTGTTGTTGCACCACTGGCATTACAAAACAGAGAATTAGGAATGTACATGCAAAGGTTGCTTCGAAGTAATTAATTGTAAACTAGAGCCTGAGGGAGTTTGGCCACTGGGGTTGGTATTTGTTATCCCCTTAAAAGCTGTTATTATCTTATGTAAGATAGCACATTTCCCCAGGACAAATGCACTATGGTTCATTCTTTTTTTGTCTACCCTTTCTTTTTATCTGCTTGTATTCACTTGTGTACCCTTGTTCTATAAATACTTTCAGATTTTGTCAGTTCCTTGCATCACAATTTTATACCTGATTTTATGGACCGGTACTTATATATAATCATATAAATATGTAATAATATAAATATATAATTTTATTTGTGTAGCATAAGAATTTATCAAAATGTAAGAGACAATAATGTTACTGTATCTATGTTTTAAGCATTAAGGCTGAAATTTGTTTTGAGCAGAGTATATTTTTTCATAAAATCCTGAAACTAAGAATTTTTGATATCACCAAAGGAGGAATGAACATTAATAGTAACATTGTTATTAGTAACACATAAAAACCTGAATTGCCCACTTTTAACAAACTAAAAAAAGACCATTACTATCCAGCTGAAGAGCACTACTGAGAGATGAAGGCTTTAAGTGAGAACGAGAACAACAGCAGTAATGTATCCTCATTTTAAGTCTTCCTTTCTCTGTTTGAAGTATGGTGAGGGATCCTTGCTCACTGCAGACCACATCATCAAACTCATCACCTGTTTGCGGGACAACATCCGCTCCCCAGACAGGAAGCAGCTTACCAGTGGGTTGCTGGACCTTCGAACGACATTGGTTGCTGCCTCAGTACCTCTGAACAGCCTGCAGGTGGTGCTGTTTAACTTCCAAGACGCAGTAAGTTTCTTCTGAGCCAAAAGCCAGATTTTGCTGGCTTCACTTCAGCTAACTAATAATAACTAATAACTAACAACTAACTAATAACTCTCTTTACATTTATACTAAACCATCTGCTTTGCATGTAGGTGAAGAAAGTGTTGAAGCAACAACAGGTGAAACCTCATTGGATGTTTGCTCTGGACAATCTGCTGAGACAGGCAGTACAGGATGCCATAACTGTCCTGCTACCAGGTAAAGCAAGCATGTGTTTCATCCAATATTCTGTTTAACATTTTGTGTTAAATAGAAAGAAACAGCAGAACATGGTCCCAAGAGTGTTTACTAGAGAAACTGTGTCAGTTTATATTTTTCTTACTGTGTTTCCATTTTGTATTTTTTATTTTCTTGCTTGCTGTTCTTTTTTTTTTTTTTTTTTGTATTTTGGGGGATTTTTTTTGCAATTTATTTATTTATATTTCTTACCTGTCTGTTCTTCTGCTACTAATTTCCCTGGCACCTGACTGTTTGCCTCTCAGAACTGAAACTCCATCTGCAGTCCTCATTCGAGAGTGAGGATAGCACTCCTGAGGACCAGTTTGCTGATCCAGACACTCCTGTAGCTCTTGTCTTTGACCAGCCAGTGGCACCAGCAGATACACAGCAGCCAGCACCAATAAATGAGATTCTGCCTACAGCCAGCCCTAACTCCCCTACAGACCTTGTCTTTAATGACAACTGCCCCCTCAGCGTGAAACTGAGAGATCTGCGAATAGAAACCAGGAGGTAGCATTCAGCTGTCATCTTTATCAAAATGCTTATATTGCACTGAGAGATTCTCTGATGAACAAACTATCAGTAATTTTTACTTTTATTCTAAACATTTTGTTTCCTCAGCTATTTTACCTGACATTTGGAATTCAAATGTAATGTACTTCCTGTAAAAATGAAAAATCATGGCTGACATTCCTCTTAGGAGTACATGGTGATTAATTTAGTTTTGAGTTGCACTACTTTCTACTGAGTGGTGAATGCTGTGTGTGTTGTGTTTCAGACTGCTGAATCAGCTGAGTGAGAAGGAGAGAGAGTATCAGGAGCTACTCAGGAACTCTGTCCGGAGGAAACAAGAACAAATAGATGCACTGATGAAAGAATCAGTCAGTGAGGGTAATGTTGTTTTAACGACATAGCTCGTTACATCTATCAAGATACTAGCACTATAACTATGTAACTATTATGTGGTGTGTGTGATAGTGTCTGTGAGTATGTGTTCTTTTGTTAGCTGAATGTTGAATTGTGGCAAATGAAGGCAACCAGCTTTACATGCAGGTTTGGAATATATTTTTTATGCTAAAAAAGACCATATCATTCAATACTCACTCAGTGTTCCATACCTTATATTAAATTAGACTTGAAAAAAATCTGAACCCTCCCTTTACACGAGAAGCTTTCATGAATATTTGAATATTGTTTGATCTTGGTCATTCACCATAATCAAACGTCTAAATCCAAGAAAATTTATTTGGTTTTTATTATTTCTTCCTGCTTATTATACTTAGTACAAGCAGTTTTAGGTACTTTATAGTAAACAGCATTACTGTTTAATATAACTAAAGATGATCAATGTAACTTTAGGAGCAATGCATTCTCTAGCCTACAGTCTGACAATTAACAACACAAGCTCCAACATGATCACTATCATATGAAGGCACCAAGCCCACTTTGGATTATCAATGCAACAACAGTGAATTACTGTTTCTTAACACTTGTGCCAGTCAATCTACCACACCTTAGCTTTAGGCTGATGGTGGATTTCTGCCTGACTGGTTTCTGTCAGAGGCGTTGGCTGTCAGATCAGCTGCTAATGTGCTCAGACATGACTTGTCAGGTTGTATAATGATTATACAGTCTGGCTGCCGAAGGTGCTTTTGTTATGTGTAACATTAACACCATTAGGTACAGCATGTGTGTAATTTTTGACAGTGTCAGACAAAACCGAATGGTTGTAAGCTCTGTGCATTATAGATGGGGAGTTGGCTCCATGGAAAAGCTCCAGTCCAGAGAAGAAAGCTTTAGTAAGCTGGCTCAAGTCTGTCCCTGTAGACCAAGACACTATCAATAAGGTAAACTCAGCTAAAGCTCAACCTTGATTTTGTTACCCCCAAGGCTGCTTGGTATTACTCATCCACCTGCTGTTAATCCACACCTATGTGATCCTGTTTTCCAGTTGCTCTCTCATGAGTTCACCTTGGACTGTCTCCTCCATATGGCCTCCAGGGAAGACTTGATGTACTGTGGAATAAGGTGAGCTGCCTCCACACATCACCCTCTCAATCTCCGTCCAGGCAGAAACATATGAAGGAATTGCTTTGCAGTAGAGACGAAACATGAAGTCTGCATCGTTATTTTAAGTCACATCAAAAAGTTTCAGTGGTGTGACATTGTACATGAACGTTTGAATCTGTTGTTGCTGTTTCAGAGGTGGCATGCTGTGTCGAATCTGGGCAGCCGTCACAGCTCGTTGGAAGACCCAGCTCAGCACACACAATGAGGACTGCGAGGACACTTTTCTTTAATGGCTGCTGATGTTATACATCAAAGGGCAGGTTCATAGACAGACTGGCCCTGTGTGTGATCTGGAGGACCACAGACAATGGTGAACTTAACGGACACTCCAGGTTGCTGATATAAAGCAGGATAGATTTTGGTTACTTTTTTGGACTGTGAATGCACTTTTTAAAGAAAAATACTTCTTCCAGTCTTGAGCATATAAGGGAGCATCAAAAAGTCTTCACTTAAAAGCTAGTTCTTGCCAGAATTCTATTTTATTTTATTTTTTTACATGTTCTCAGGGTATTGGAAGTAGAACACATGTAATTGTGTCTTTAGAAAAAGTTTCCTAGAGGAATATCAATTGGCCATAAAGGTTTCATCTGATGATGCTGTTTTACTGTGTTTCACAGAAAACTAAGCACGAGTTTAAGTTATTAAGGACTTACTGTATTTAAAGTGAATCTTTATTCGTTCTGAGGAAAGCAAATGTTATTTGTACTGTACACCCTTTTAAATCCATTCAAATAATAAACAGGAAGCATTTCTTTTAACAGTCGTTCAGACTGGCTCGTTATCTTCATACAGCCATTTGTTTCTAACAGGGAGAGGGTTTTTTTGAGGGTGTGATGTAGCATGGAAGAAGTGATGTAGTGGTGAACAGTCTATAAATTCCACACGTGTTTCCTCATCTGTTTTCCCGGTGTTGACATCTCCTTAGAAACAGTGACATGAACTTTGTGTGTGTGTGTTGGTCTATATGTGTGATGCATGTGTGTGTCTGAGAAGGTCTACTGTTTGACTTTTTGCTATTCCGAGTGGGGACTTTTTTCTAGTAAGTCTTGCTGTCTAGTACTCAGTTCTTCAGCTTATGAGAAAGAGTTGAATTGTAGGTCTAGACATAAGAAACTGGGCTCGAGTAAAATTATGAATGGGACTTTAAAAAGGAAAACAGAGATCAGGATTGGAACATTTGACAATTAATATAGTAGGAAAACATCCTTTACAGAAGAATGAAGACATTTTGAGGATGTTCATTCTGATAAGGCTGTTAAATGCCATATGCATGTTAGCTCCATTCTCTTTCCATAGAGACATGACTTCAGTGGAACCCTGGGCCTGGCTCCTGGTAACCATGGCACACACTATTCTGAGTAATATTTCAGTTGTATGCAAAAATACTCCTGTCAAAATAACATCTAGTATTTATTTGTAAGTCCAACCCTCTGCAGCAAACATAACATAAATATATTTCCCAGATGGTGATGCACTTTAGTACACAATACAATAAACCCTGAATTGGATCAGCAGAAGAAAATGGATGGATGGATGGATGGATGGTTAGATGGATGGATGTGGCATGTGGCAAACTTTGACCACTATTCTACTTGTAAATCTAAGAACTTTTTACTTTTCTGACCCTAACTTTAACTTTAGTCTAATAATTGACTATTCAATTGTAAGACAGATAGAGAATTGTCATTAGAAATGGTCATCTGATGATATTTCCAGAGCTAGTAAATTTTTTCAAATACTTTTCAAATTTTGTGGTAATACTGACTGTGAATCTGAAAATTAGGCTAACTGATGCCTATGCAGAAAGCTATAAAAATACATCTGAGTCCTGCAAGCTGCACTCATGAATCTGAAATGTTTGCAGTTAAGAGGATAAGAATTCAAGACAAAGTCTGCAAGACCAAGAAAACTTTGACATAAAACTACCCTTGCAAGACAGAAAGGGGGAGAACAGGGCCCTTTAGTCTGTGGCACCAAGGCTTTGGAGTAGTCTCTTACTCCAACTTCATTTAGCTGACTCTGTGGACACCTTTAAAAAGCAGTTAATAACTTTTTTGTTGAACCAGGCTTTCTGTTGAGATTCTTAACTGGTTTTTATTATCTATTTTCTTTTATTCTATTATATTCTGTGTTTTAACTTGGTTTTGTATTACTGTTTTTCTAATTTTATATTATATTTTGTTGTGATTATTCCTAGTTTTTATTATTTTGTTGTACAGCGCTTTGTGACTATGTGTCTAGGGGAATCACTTTATACATAAACTTTACTTACTTACTTACAGAAAGGTAAAGCAATACCCCCATATAACTACTGTGAATGTCTGAAGTAAGCAAAGCAACAAGCAAGGGTCATTGTTGAATTGGTGCTGGGGACAAAGTAAGACAAAACTGATGAATTGTGTGGCACAGCTTGTAGCACAGGAAACCTTGCACAGGGAAGAATTGGAAAAGTCACATTGGGATGGCAGTCCCCTGACTGGAACATCAATGAAAATCTGTGGATAGATATAAAGGTTTCAATATGTGCTAGACACCTGAAAAAAATGCATTTCAGAAGTGGCCT
The DNA here is from genome assembly GCA_015106735.1 of Paratilapia polleni. Classification (NCBI taxonomy): domain Eukaryota; kingdom Metazoa; phylum Chordata; class Actinopteri; order Cichliformes; family Cichlidae; genus Paratilapia; species Paratilapia polleni. The sequence continues at coordinate 31,345 of VUQI01001520.1, read as the reverse complement.
ACAAGGAGGTTTAGGAGAAAATTCCTGAATGAAGAATAAAAAGACTCTTAGCAGGTAACAAAAACCTGTGATTTCTGCCTGTGAGGGATGCCCACACATTTGCACATACCTTAATTTGTGCTCATTTTTTTTCTATTCTTCTTTAAGTTCACTGACATTTGAAGAAAGGTTAAACTTTGAATACTTTGAATAACTGTACTGATATTCTAATAAAATTGGACAAAACCACTACCAGAACTAAAATTGTTTTTCTATGGTATACTTGCAATATTAAACACTGCCGAGCTACAAATTAAAATCCACAGCCCATATATGGCAATAACCCCTACTATAATTCAAAACTGGCATTTCCCTTTCCTATTTTCATAGATTTATGACATGCTTTATTCATTCAGTGTCATAAGGTAAAATAAGGAAAAATAACTCTACCAGACTTGACCAAAATACTGATTAGGTCTGTCTTACAGTAAAGATCACAAGCTTTGATTTACCTTTGCAAATCAGAAAGTGGATCAATAAATCAAGTAAGGCATCTTCCTCTTGTGTCCTTGGATGTTGTAAAGAAAATTAATAGGTGTACTCAAGTGTTATAAATCAAATTTAACTTGCCATCATCCAAACTTGCCAAAAAGTGGTTCTTGTCATGTATGACACCAATACTAATGCTAATTGTGACTCACAGTGCCTTAAAGACACAACATGGGCAGCAGCTGTCACATTAAATTCATTTCCTAACAGAGATAATTGAATGTAATGTGAATGCATCCCCCTGAGTCTCACTTGTTCTAATAAGCTTTAAAACACAATAGCATTAGGATTGTCCAGCTAATAGCATGCAAACCGTTGGCTTTGATCAGCTATATAGGAGCACAGAGTAGCAACTTGCTAATGTGGGGAGAGATTAAAGTCAAGGTTACATTATTTTTTTCAGTATTCACACTGACGATCCAATTTTTGCCCTAAAGCTTGTATGTATCTTCTTTTCATGATCTCACATGAGTCTCATAGATTTCATAGATTGCATATCCTTTATTCTATGTGTTCTGCATTTATAAGGAAATTATGTTTGTATTGTCTTATCATTCTTCTCTTTCCTAAATCCCTCCATCTCTCTTCTGTCTGGAGGTGGAGCTAAGCCACTGATATGCAAATAATGGGGACTGCTGTCAGGGGGATTTTGGCAGGCTCTTCAGGGGATTGAGGACGACACACTGGGAGGCCCAGAACCTCAGGGATTACTGAGCTCACCCTCTCACCCTGTATGCCAGCTCCCATAGGACAGGTAACCCCACTGTCCTGGACAGCAGCATGCATGGGGTGAGCTAAATTTGACCATTTCTTGCAAGAGTTGATTAAAAATGCAGCAGTGGGTTGCAGCATGAGTCAGACTTTTGTGCTTGCACTGAAGAATAAACCATGTTTCCAAATGTAGCACCACTTCAAGGGCAGGTTAGTAAAAAATTCATCACTTTTTTATGACATATCGTTAACATCCGAGCTCGCTCACAAGCTGACTGCTGTGCTTCTTAACTGAGGTCTGTTTAAAGTGTGCACTATACTGCTTACATGCCTGCAGGTGCTCACATACTCATGTATACTAGATGCATGCACAGATCTGATCAGATCAGTCTCCTCACCACACGTTCCCTTTAAAGTGCAATAGAAGTGCGCAATATGATCACATGGCAGAAGGTTATGAGCACATTCTTTGCATTGTTGTCACACCCATGAGTGTTGATGACACTTTACTGTGTTGCATTTTTTTTTTACCTGCATATAAATAGTATGATTTAGTTTGGATTATCCCAGGGAGGTTTGAGAATTATCAGTAGTTTATTTGTTTATATAAAGTAAATGTAGTTCACAGCCATGTAAACATGCAACTGTTAATTGGTATTTGCATTTTTTTTTTTATCTTTATCAATCTCAGGAAGAGCAAAGAATAATCTTAGGAGCAATTTACTGGAAGTCAAAGTGTTATCTCTTCAGGGAGCAGCCTGTAAAGTACAGCTGCTTTCCCATGTAGTATTTGCATAGGAAAGACACACATGGACACAAAGGATGGACAGCTGTGGTAGTTACAGCTGGACAGAAATATTCTCTCATCAATGTAGATTAATCCTGTCTATAATCTAGAGACTTGAATTAAAAAAAAAATTAATCCTGTGTGCATGAGCATGTGTAAGAACATGTGTGTAAATGTATGTGTCACAAAGCTCAGCTGGGGCTTGCCCTGAAGAGATTTTCACCCTTTGTTTGTGTCTGTTCTTGTCACTCTAAAGGCTAACCATTCATGTGACAATGAATCAATGATTCAGATGGATGAAACTTTCACTGTTATAAATATTATGACTCGGGTGCTGTAATATGAGCACCCTTTTATGTTGTACTGTTAGCCATTACTTGTAAAACAACATTCCCATGATTATCAGCTTCAGCTGTACTACTGTTAGCATGCTAACATGATAAACTAACGTTTGCATATTTTTGGTCTTCTTATGAACTTTAACATTAAATACCTTATTACAAATAAGTCAAAAATTTAAGAAAAAACCTGAACACGAGTATCCCACAGTGTGGTGATCTGGTGGCTCAGTTATGCTGTAAGGCATTTTGGTGGCATGTTTTGGGTCCACTTGTTCCTTTCAAGGGAAGACTCCTGGTAAATTAATACAAAGTTGTTGATTTTGTAATCAACTTTGTTCTGTGATGAAACATTTACACTCACTGGACACTTTATTAGTTACACCTTGATAGCACTGGGTTGGACCCCCTTTATTGTTCAGAACTGCCTTAATTCTTTGTAGCACTGATGCAACAAAGTGTTGGAAACATTCCTCAGAGATTTTGGTCCATATTGACATGGTAGCATCACACAGTTGCTGCAGATTTGTTGACTACACATCCATGATGCAAATTTCCCCTTTGACCACATCCCAAAGGTGCTCTATTGGATTGAGATCTGTGGACTGTGGAGGCCATTTGAGTACAGTGAACTCATTGTCATGTTTAAGAAAGCAGTTTGAGATGATTTAAACTTTGGGACATGGTGTGTTATCCTGCTGGAAGCAAACATCAGAAGATGGGTGCACTGTGGTCATAAAGGGAAGGACATGGTCAGCAACAATACTCAGGTAGGCTGGGGTGTTTAAACCATGCTCAGTTGGCAATAAGGGGCCCAAAGTGTGCCAAGAAAATATCTCCCACACCATTACACCATGACCAGCACCCTGAACCATTGACACAAGGCAGGATGGATCCATGTTTTCATGTTGTTTATGCCAAATTCTGACCCTACTATCCAAATGTCACAGCAGAGATCAAGACTCATCAGCGCAGGAAATGTTTTTCCAATCTTCTCTTGTCCAATTTTGGTGAGCCCATGCAAATTGTAGCCTCAGTTTCCTGTTCTTAGCTGACAGGAGTGGCACCCGGTGTGGTCTTCTACTAGCCCATTTGCTTCAAGGTTTGACATGTTGTGCATTCAGAGATGCTCTCCTACATATCTTGGTTGTAAGAACTGGTGATTTGAGTTACTGTTGCCTTCCTATCAGCTCGAAGCAGTCTGGCCATTCTCCTCTGACCTCTGACATCAACAAAACATTTTCATCCAGAGAACTGCAGCTCACTGGATATTTTCTCTTTTTCGGGCCGTTCTCTGTAAACCCTAGAGATGGTTGTGTGGGAAAATTCCAGTAGATCAGCAGTTTCTGAAATACTCAGACCAGCCTGTCTGGCACCAACAACCATGCCACATTCAAAGTCACTTAACTCATCTTTCATCCCCAGTCTGATGCTCTGTTTGAACTTCAGCAGGTCGTCTTGACCATATTTACATATTGAGTTACCATTTACCATTGAGTTGCTGCCATTTGACTGGCTGATTAGATATTTGCCTTAACGAGTAGTTAAACAGGTATAACTAATAAAGTGGCAGATGAGTGTAAAGTTCTTATTATGAACTTTAACAATAAATGACTTATTGCCCCTTTCCCTTTAATACTATATTTTTTTTTATTTATGTTAACCATCTTATTTACTTCTCCAAAGGCCCCTTGCATGGTGCCTGTGGAGTGCTGTTGCCGGTGTTCTCTTCACTGGTCAGTTTAACCTCACTGAAACTCAGGCTGTTGTAGTGAAGGCTCTCCTCCTTTCAAATGGAACCAGAGGTCAAGGGAAGGCACTCCCTATAATTCAAGTTTTTTTTCTGCCTCTGCTATTTTCCTCTCTCTCCCTCTCCTCGGTGTGGGTTGTCATGGAAATGAAAGTTCAGGGAGGGGGGACTTCTATTATTGAAGCAGTTGTGGGATTGGTAGTGGGCTGGGAGTTGGGTATAGTGAAATGAAGCGATTCATGCACTCATAAACAGAGAGTGCGGTGGAGCAGAAGGGCGGGGGGTGAGGGAGAGAGAGGCGAGGAAAAGGAGAATAGAGAGGGGCCCCAGGGGTGAGCGGAGAGATGAGCCAACTTCCACGTGTTTTGGCCCTGCTTCTAACCGATTGCACGTTTTAGACCATTACGTCATGGTCTGCGAGGCTCTCTACTGTTTGAGATACACTGCTGTGGAATCTCATTCCTCATGGAAGATGGCAAAATGAGCTGCTGGTAATGCCACCTGTTGTCGAGAAGGCCAGGAAATACTGTTCAAAGAAGTGCAGTGAAAAATGAGCGGTGGTGTCTGTGCTAAATGCTGTTTTTATTATAAATAGTTAAAAGATAAATAAAGACTGATTCTGTTAGACATAAGGAATACTCACAGTGTCTCTCACTCGCTGGTCACTGAGTCTGCAAATGTTTGTTTAAATACTAAAGTTGCATACGAGCTTAACTGGTGATTCAAAATCATCCATTTTGTATATGGTTGCCTGTTTCTCTGTGTTAGCCCTGTGATAGACTAGCAACCTGTAACCTAGATTCAAACCAAGGACAGTGTTGGTATGTTGCACACTGAGACAAGTGCTTCTTTTGTTGTTGTTTTTTAACCTTGAAATTTAGTTTATTTTACTCTAAATTCAACATAAATGTCCACACATACTGTATCTGAAACATGCAAGAGTCTTGGATATGAAACTTAATATATCAAGATCTCCCAAGTCAGTTAAAGCTCCAGCCCACAATGAGAGGCAGACTAAATTCAGGCGATTCAGACCAAATAGTGATCTTTTTCCCAGCACCCTAGAGACACACACAAAGACAGAACCAACTCTCCCACACTCTGCCTCTCCCTACAACTCTGCAAGCGCTCATGCACGCATTTTTAGTGTGACATGTAATGTAGGACATGATTAAATCACACTACATGAAACAAAAGACAACATAGTCATAAATTATGTGAATCTACAGGCCCCCTGCAGGTGCTATCGACCCTTAACCTTCGAGAGTCGAGACAGCGGCGGGGTAACAGAAATAGTATTGCTTTGTGAAACCTGACAGCAACCTAATCCAGCAACCCCAACTCTAGTGACATCACTAAAGTGTTATGTGAAAACAGTTTTTGTTAAAAGTCCTTGCTCCAACACATGGCAAACAAACATTTTTCAGTAATAAATCATATCTACCCTTTCCTTATGCTACCCGGCCCTGCTGCTTAAAATGCATCATTTGCTAAAGGCAGAGATAGTGCATTCAGTAATCCATACCATAGGCTGGGTCAGTGCTCTCTGGGGACATTCTGAACATTCCTGCTATTGTTATTTCATTACCAGGATGAGGGTTACCCTTTCCATTCATAGCAGCTGACCTCTAGACTTTGTGGCAGTAGTGGCCATGCTTCTTGGAATCAAAAATATAAAAGATTGGAGTTCTTTCGTTTGCAAAAGTGATTGATGGACAGCTGTTTAATTGATTTCATTCTTCCTGCAACCCTTAGTGTATTTCAGTTGCTTTTTTCAATTTACATTTTTCTTGCTTCTTACTCTATGTAAGAAACATCTCAGTTACTATTTGTTGGTCAACAATAACACGTGAGCAGTCTCAATCTAAGCATATTAGCATGCTGATTTTACAAAGGACTGCTATGCCAAAGTACGGTCACATAGGACTACTATTATAGCTACAGACACTTGCACAAGTATGCAGAGTGCCTGAGAGGGATGCTATTATTCTGGGGGAAAAAAATAAAGTAACATACATTGACTACAACTGGATGTTGTATGTAGTCATGTCTGAACACTTTGCGTTCACATTAGTCTTTTGTTTGTCTGATTGGGCTACCTTGCCCCTTTCAGGAGCAGGGGTAATGTTTGTGTGTATTCAAGGAAAGGAAAGGAAGACGCAAAACAAGCTGCAGAATACAGTTTCCACAGATAAGCTCTTTTCAGCAGCTCCATTTTCTCCATCAGTGTCTGTTGTCCCTCGTAATATGTTAAGGCTCTCAACTTTATCATTACATTCCTTTGAGCTTTTTTTCCTCTGCTTCTTTCAGGATATGTTTACTAATGCAATTATGCCCTTTAATCTCTTATTCCCACTGTTCTGCCTATTTTCAATGCTCAAACTGCTTACAGCGATCAGAGGTAGTTTTAATGAGATGTGCATTTAGCTTGTGGGTGTGGTATGGGGGCTCTCTGTGTGTTACGTGAGGAGTACAGCTGCAGCTACAAAATGAAGTCCTTTCTTAAGTACAGAAAGATAGAAAGGGAAAGTGTGGCTGCTCCACTTTCTTTGTGCAGTGATGTCGTATGTGGTCCATCAGTGGCAGTGGCACAGATTAGTAGGTTACTGCCACAGTGGTATGAATTAAAAACAATAATTGAAAAAAACAGATGTGAGAGAGGAAAACCTGATCAAAGCACTATTAATCATTGAACCTTGTGAAGTCATGCAACATTTCATCACATCTAATACAAAGTTCATGGTCGCCAAGTGTGATGTTTTTTTTCTGATTTGCATCCATCTCACTTTGAATGGATCATTAGCACAGTAAGGTACACTGTGATAAATGGATGCATGCCTCTTGACATTGAGGTATGCTTTTATCCCTAGCCCTTTAATTTTCCTATCAGACTGCTGCCTCAAACACTAGGTCTAGTGTGTGGTGTGCAGGGTTTAGTTCTAATGTGCCTTCTTTTTTAAATCCATTTAAATGAAAAGTGTTGAAATGTTTTAGAAGATTATACTTCTAAATTAAGAACTACGGAATTAAGCAATAAAAAGAATAAACCATGTTGACTATTAAAAGAAATCGTTCTCCAAATTTTACTTTGCTTTCACTTTGCTTAAAGTCAAGGAAATATATTTATTTGTGTTTGTATATTACATGGATCCTTTATCATACTCAAATTTCTCAATAAACCTAAATGTCTTGTCTTTTCCTGTGAAAATGTGTAATGACCTCAATAATATTAGCATGAAATGACTGATTAAAAATGTTTTTGTTACCTAGGAAATGTTTCTTTTTTGTGTTCATGTGTGCACAGCTGTTTGAGTACACATGTCTGTAGACATGTCCGCTCAGGAGCTTGGTCTAAAAATAAGAATGAAAGGATGAAAGGATTGGAGGTGTCAATATGTGGGCAATATGTGTGGATTTATTAAGCTTTTTGTTAACTTTCTCGTAATCTGTGTTATGCACGAAGCAATAAAAGGTGCTGTTTATCAGCTAAATGTATTATTTCTGTATTTTTTAAACATATTTGTACAATTTAAAGAGAACTACATCAATTTAGTTAAAGGATGTTAGAAAGTTTATACTGCGTATAGGATACCAAAAAGATTTGACTTTCTTGTTTTTTGCATTTTTTGAGTCCTAGCACTAGCTGAGCTTGTACTAAGACATGAAAGAGTTTAATAAGGGGTTAAAAACTGTCTGGACCATAAGGTTCCTGGTAGTTAAAAACAAACGTGTTAGAAAGAAATATGTCTTCTATTTTCTGTAAATTAACACAACCTTGTGTGTTCTTGAATTTTTGGCTGAGAAATGGAGCCATTGATCTTTAATTAAAAACAAAGAAAGATGTTTCCTGCTTGCTTTCCATGTGTTCTTGACTTGAAGGAAGTGAAAACTTAACTCTTAATTGCTCCTTTTATCATTAAATTGAATAGGGCACTTATCTGTGATTTAATTATAGATAGTTCTTGAATCAACATACTTTAATGACTTTAGGGGTACTGGGATCTTTGACAAAACCATTTATTTGATTCATGATTGATTTATTAAGGACAGTTAAAAGTAATATGATTACAAGTACACAGAGACTTGAAGACACATACAGTCACTTTTTTTGGCTTCAGTTTGGCAAAACCTGCACACCCAACAGAACACCCAACCCCCATCTCCTTGAGCACCCCCCACTTTCAAGTTGCAGTGACAGGTGGCTCTTGGGGGTTTGGGTGAACACAACTCAACAGCTGCACAAAAGAGACCCAATGGGGTCCTTTTGACAGGGTGTCCCCTCTCAAGCGTGCCGATGAGCATCCGCCCCAGCCCCCACCTTGGCAGATGCTGTAAGAGATCCACAGGTGGTAGATGAGAAGACACACTGGAGTTCTTAGAAATGCTGTGTAATGAAGATCCATTTTTAGGGACTTGTTTTGAAAGGGATTGTGTTTGCCACAATTAAAAAACACAAACACACACGCACAAAATCACGCACATTATCTAGACATACAACTCTTGAGTGGACTAACTTGTTTAACGTATCAAGCATCGATCATCCAAACAAAACCAAGCTGACATTAAACTCCAGTGTTCTCTTTACAAAAAAGCAAAAACAAAAAAGGAAGAAAGAAAGAAAAAAACCCTACAACCATTACTTGCATGTACAACTCCATCTGAGTACATGTTGTAGCCATTAAGAAGGCTATCTAAAAGCTGTCTGTTGGAATAGACTCCAAAATAAAACCTTATATAAGTATTTTCAGTAGTCTACCTTATGGGAATTCTTTGTGTTCTTCAATTATTGCACCACTGTGGAGGGTGCAAGACAAATTTTGATTTCTTTCAGAATCTGAAATCCCAGATGAATCCTCTTTAACATGTCCCTAAAGATTGTAGGAAGAGAAGAGGTATTTATTTGGGAAGCTGCAATCCATTGTGTGGATTAGCTCACAATTTCCTCTAAAGGATGTTTTCATTATGTACTAAACTGGGGTTAAAAGTACACACAATCCACCTGCTTTTTTATGTTTATGGGGATGAGCAGGGACAGTTCCTAGATAAACCTGTAAACCTGATACTGGATTAAAATCCCAGAAAAGCATAAGAATTCTGGAGATCAAATGATATGCTAGTATTTACCCAGCAACATATGTGAAATGCTTCTTTGCTCCTGATTATACTTGACTTATGTTGTTTTTGAGTGTTGTAGGTGCATTTTTAATGACTTATTTTGTGGGGGAAAGTGCTTTAACCAGCTAACGAATAACATTGTAGAGAGGAAAATATACCACACAAGTAAGCTTTTCAAGGTATAGGTGTATTTAAATGTGAACCCTGAACAGGCTGCAAGAACCAATCAGAACGTCGGGGGGAGGGCAAATTATTTTTCACATAAAAACAGATGTGTTGTTAATAAAGTCTGCCTTACGATTATACTAAGTGTATTCGAATATATCAATAATTATGTGGGTCTTCTATAGCGTTAAGAGTAACTTAACAAATAGTACCAGAGTGGCACCCCACTCTGATAATGGTACAGTCCGATCCGGAGGCCAGCGAGTCATAGTCCGCACCAGCAGAGCATCAGCTGTGGTGTGTCGTGGAGTGAGAAACTTATCTCCCTCCTCCTTCTTGGCTTTCTTTTCCCTAAATTCCCTCGGACACCTCTTCATCTAACTTTTCTAAGACGCCGCCTCAACCACCGGCGCCTCCTTCAACAGGCTGGTACAGGCAGGGTTTTGTTTTATTTTATTTTATTTTATTTTTTTCTGACCTATCTGGACGCTCTCAAGAGGATTTCCTTTCCAGTTCGTTCAGGCAACTGGAGTGGCTCGACCAAGTTTCCCCCCATTCTGCCTGAGGAATGAGAGGACTGCTGGTGAGGAAGAGCCGAAACTCGCATGTTTGAATGAACAAAAGAACAGAAAGCGAGCGTATCGCCGCCGGAATGGAGGCAAATACTCTGCCAGGAGCAACATGTAAGTCATTATTGATAGACGGGAATTTTGCAATCTTGTTGGGGGAGAAAAAATGCACGAGTGCTTTGTCATCCACGTCCTTTGTCAGGCTGCAAAGGAATGATTTAAAACGCAACATGGTTGTCGTGTCTATTTAGAGGTAAAGAAACATTAAGGTTGTGGGATCGACAGTGGGGTGGAAAATGAATTTGTGATAAATTATTAATACTAATCCATTATGGGTGCGGAGAGAGACAGTCCACAGATCGTAAGGCTAACGTAACCTAGTTTAACACCTCAGTCTCAGAGCAGATTTTAATCTGTGCCATGAGGTGATTTATCAATTTGCAGCTTTTAATGACAAAAAGAAAACACCGGTGTGATCATCAGCTGACTGCTGATTGCTCTGTCGTAAACAACTGTGTTGCCATTTCTTTCGCACAGAGCTCAGCTATAAGGGTTATAATAACACAATTTGCGCTAGATGAGGTAATCTCACTAGTCTCGTCCCATCCCCCTCCTTATGTTATGTTTAGTTCACTACTAACACGATGCAGTCACAGGCGGTCCGGCATTATTTGCGATCTCCTCTTTGCTGCTCTGTTCCACCAGAGGATGTTTTCCAAATTCAGTGAATAGTTCATGCACAGGTGCAGTCATGCTCGCTCGCTCCCTGCTGGTGGCCGCGATGCACCAACAAACTCCTGAAATCTAGAAAATTTTAATGAGATCAGCTCCCGGCCAAAGTGCAGGATAACGAGTTCACATCATACTCTGGCCAGATTTATATGTGCAATTACAAACTATGGGATCCCGTGATCATGCAGTTCAAGGCCAGTTCATGTTTTCCCATTCAGTCTTAACAAATGTCTGAGCTTGAGACAAGACGAAATATCCATGTTGGATGGCTGCCAATATGAAATCATTCTTGCAAGACTCTGGTCTTGGGTCTAATGTCTTAATTTCCTTGCTAATCCATTGTATTGACATGTTGCCTGTTTCTGGAAATAGAAGGGGGCACACAATGTGACCTCCTCCATCTGACAACAAAAAACTTCCTTCCTTTAGACAGGAGGCTTCATGGAGGGAGGTCAGCATGTTTTGACTGTATCAAACAGGAGGAGAGAAGTGCTTCACTCAGATTGTAGGAATCTTAACCAGTAACTGAGGTGCCTTTAAAATGTTCTGAATAACATCATATGTATATCTAAAGCTTGCACTGGCAGCCATCATATGTGCTCTGCCTGTGACGCACAGCAAGAAGGCTGATGTCAGGCCCTTCTCATGTTTTATATAATGAAATCAGCCAGACTAAGCTCCCACGCTTATTAAAAATGATCAAAAGTTTTGTTTTTTTCCCCCCAGCTTTCTTTGATAATTTAGTTATGAGATATCCAATGCTCCTTGTGAATAACACAATCACGCAGAGCAACATTAGACTCAAGCTTGATATTACATTAAACCCAATATATTGCTTTTAATAAGCATTTAACCTTCATGATACCAGGCGACAGTGCTCGTTTATGAAAGTGAAGAAAGACAAAAAATGTCAGATAAAAGACACATTTTCTTGCTTCATCACCTCCCAAAAACATGTGCTCTTGTAGTAAAACATCCTTCAGTAAGTAGTTTAAACAACAACTGAAGGTAGTGAACCAGTTGGGAAAAGTCTCCACCTTTTTTTTTTTTTTTTTTTTTTTTTTTAAAATGCAGCACAAA
>VUQI01001520.1:5800-18920 GCA_015106735.1 Paratilapia polleni | reverse complement strand
GGGGGGGGGGGGGGGGGGGGGGGGGGGGGGGGGGGGGGGGGGGGGGGGGGTGGGTGGGGGGGGGGGGGGGTGGTGGGGGGGGGGGGGGGGGGGGGGGGGGGGGCTGTTTTAAGTGTGTTTGTAAATTAACAAAGAGCAGGATCACATGGGACCTCCTAGATTCACTGCCTAATAATGGATTCTGACAACAACAGAGGGGAGTCATTGTTTTTGCGCAGGATCAATTGTTTGCAGTGATGTGTATTTTAAGGGGATTTTTTTTTTTTTTTTCATGGTTTGCAGAGGATATGTGAAACCACTGATGTTTAATATGGATCATCAGGAGTATAGTAACATCCACGTCCTTTGTCATGTAAAAAAACAAAAGTTTGCAATAGAATATTTGTGAATATGAACAGTGAGTGCAGCAATATTGCTTTATATTTAAACGCCACATAGGTATGAATTTTACTTTATATGTCGAGCAGTGGCTTATTGCTAGTATACTTGAGAAATATGCTATTGTCTTTACTACTTTCAACAGCATGGATGGTATTATTTTCACCTTGTGAGTCTGACTGTGCGCATGTCATCACGGCGGAATGTGGTACTAGAGATACCTACTGTACCACAAACTACCACAGAGCCGGTTTAGAGTACTTTGGCTGGTGTTTCCACGTCTGTCTGTGCTAAAGCACTAATGTCGCAACTGTGCAGCACACAGCTACAAAACTTTACAGGTATGCAACTGGGATAAAAATGAAGGTGAAGATGGGGTGTGGAAGGGCCAAGTGGCCCATCGTTCTTTCCATTAGGGTTGGGCTATATGTTGAAATTTTCCAACCAAACACCGTTAGTCTGAACCTTACCTAATCAACAATCCAAAGGATCTAAGTAAAGTAATTAGATGAAGATACAGCATGCTATTAAATAATCAGGGTGCACAACCTCTAACAAGAGCTAGCAACACATAGCTTACTTTCCATGGGCTCTGGGATACCTATCTAGCATTTAAATTTTTCGGACATGGGAATGGAAACTTCCAGACTGGTGCTTTCTTCTGCAGTACTAATATTGACCTCACAATGCCCAACGTCCATGGCACTACATTTACTACTCATACATGATGAGAATATCCATTAGTGTATGTGTAGAACTCTCAGCGCTAGCTTAATAAAATAAAAAGGAAGAAGGCACCACCTTATGGTGTTTTTCAGCATTTGCGCTTTACAAATTAATTATTTACTGACTTAATTCTCAAGGAGACAGACCACTAAACTGGTAAAATAAAACAACAAAAATCAGGTAGAAAAATGGCCTAAATACCAAAAAACAACCAGTGACGGACTTGGCCACGTGTGGATAGCTGATTTATTCTTCCAACTGCCCACCCTTACTTCCCACTTTATGTCCCTGTTACAGTCTTTTCCAGTTTCAGTGTATTTGTAACTCCATATATGAAGTATCTTTATCTCTTTTACAAACTTGTAATATTCTCCATGGAGGGTATGGTCCAAGAACTCATTGATGTTGTGGATGGAGTGCTGTCATCGCAAGATGGTCTGTAGTTCATGCAGTATGATTAAAAATCGGAATATTTCTTTATCAGAGACATTCATCCCATTTCGTCTGCTGTTTTTCATCTAATTTTTATATTACTTGGTGTGCACACAAGAGGACCAATCTATGAGTGGGCTCCATTTTACATAATCCATTTAATTCAGCATATGTGGCTGCAATCACTGATTACATTGTCTATTTAATGGATTTTTCCAGGCATTTTAATCTGTCTTTTTAAGAAGAAATGACAAACTTCATGCATGGCTGAAAGGATTAAAATGGCAAATTAAGCGAACTGTTACACTTTACCACACTCTTTCAGAATATACTTTTCTTTTGGTGTGAAGATTAATTGATTATTCTTTTAAGGCTACTGTGGGTGGGCACGTCCAGATGTGTTCAAAGTCCACTCTGAGTGAATTTTATAATGGGACTCAGCCATGTTTTAAGTTTGGAAGGAGAAGGGGAAAAACAGAAACATCTGAGTCACAAAGAACCGACTGAAGTCATGCCAGCACTGAGGCACGGAGGTCCGCTCTTGAAGCTACAGTGCAATTTTTAGACAGTGACACATTTGTAGTTGTTTTGGCTCTTCTGTACTCAATCTCATTGGACTGGAAATGAGACAGTGACAGGACCGGCTCTAAGGGTTTTCGATACTCAGATCGTATTGGTGTCTGCAGTGTTGGTGTCGTAGTCACCCCATTTTTACATAGAGCAGCAAGAGAGCGAAATTGTGATGTTTCTTATGGTTTTCACTCAGTGTGGTTGTGAATATCCTCCAGTTCATTTAAAGCTGGCACTTTTATTTAATTTCAAGTCAAGAGTTTTGGAGTACAGAGACAAAAATTCTGTTGCTGTCCAAATACTCAGTGTGTGCACATAATAATCTGCTCTGCTGACAATCAAAGTAAGATAATTCTTTAAGGAATAAAACCTCTTAATAGATTGTCTAATGTTTAAATGCTTTTGTATGTACATGTTTGTCTTTGTACAAGAAAAGTTATTTATTTTTATCTGGGTATTACCTTTGTGTCAGTGCCAGACAGCACAATATATATTTAGAGACTAAAAATATGAACAAATAAGCTAAGAGGCCCAGAGAAGAAGACCTGTAGCAGTGTAAAAGGCAAGGAAAAGGAAATTAAAAATTTATTGCTTTTCTCACAGTTTAACTCCTAGTGTAGAAAAAGCATCATATCAGTGCTGGTACATTTTATAGCACCTAGATAATGTAAATCACACCACCCAGACGCTGTCCTCTCATAAGGGAGGTGAATCTCTGGAAAGGCAAATCATGTAGAAAGCCCTTTCCATTAACAAGCACAGTGTGTAAACTCTTATAGTGGATTTGTGCTTCTGCGTTTAAATCTATGTCGTAGGTACTTCATAACCACAAACCCTTCTCAAACCCTACACTGTAACTTATGCAGTAACCTGACACCTGGCACCTCTGTGGAAATGTAACTACACGTCGCGTTGATGCAGCCCGCAGCGACTTTAATTGGCCCATTCAGTATCGTTGTTTCCTCCTAAGCATTTCCGGCTACTTCCTCTTCTGCTGCCATTTTTCAAATCAATTGGAAGAGAATGGATCGACTTGCAAAGCATCAGAGGCGTACCACACACCGGTATAAATGCTGTCAGCAGCATCGGCCGCTAGTGTAGGCTGCGTTGTGGGTTCTAGATTCAACACAGAAGTAAAAGTTAAGTTAGCCTCCATTGTATTCTGCCAAGACATAGCGATGGTCAGTAAGCGCCTACAGACACAATTATTTACCAGCTGCAACAACTTGACTGGTGTTTTTACCTTGTGAAACTGCGTGTGTGTGTGTGTGTGTGTGTGTCGTTGTGAAATGTGTCTCTTGGTCTGTGGGTAGACTTTGTCAACGTAATAACATTGAAACCCTGAAAGATGCAGTCATGTGAGTTTACAGGTGTATAGTTGAGATCAAAATGAAAGCTGCTTTGGAAAATGGGTGCGTTGTGACCCATGAGTACAGAGCAAAGTGTGCCAGAAGTGGCAGAGGTCAGCAGTCCTTTCCAACTTTACACCCATTTTACACATTTTAGTTTTTTTGTATTTGTATTTTTGTAACTCCCCATTTGTAACATACAGTGTTTAACAGCCACCATAGCTTAGCTGGTATTTTGTCCTTGTGAGTCTCTGTGTGTGTTTGTCATCACGACAAAATGTGGTTCTACAGATACCTGCTGTTGCAGCAACTACTACACAAGGTGGTTTTGAATACTTTGGGAAGTATTTCTAAGACACCAACAGCGTCACAACTCTGAATAATACACTCATAAATTTTACAGTGTAGCTGATATTAAAATGAAGGCCAAGTTTGATGATGGTTGTGGTCTGCAAACTTATTGGTGTAGCTGGTGTGATACATCACGAAATTGTCTTTTGCTAATTTTGTGAATGTTTGGAGTCTTTCTTAGTAGACATAAAAGAAACAACTATACTGAGCTTCTGAACCTCACAGTTGGATTAGAAAAAAGACAAATAGTGTTTACGATTAAAAGCATGGATTAAGGTAGGATTAGAGTTAAACCAGCCTATCTTTGAACCACCTGTAACACATTAAACTTGCATGGTATCTCAAACACCAAGGGTTGTGTGCAAATAATAGTTTCTGTATTCTGGCTAATTTGCTCATTTCTATTGGTGACCCTAGTAATTCACTCACTTTCTATAGTCCAATTACATGTGCTATTAGTCACACATAAAAATGACCTGAGGCTATAGCTTTAATATATTTGCCTCTAAAATGAGATGCACGTGACTTCACATTTCATCCCAGCAAGACTAGCTTTACTAAAACCTGTCTTCACCTCTCCAGGTCCTTTGGTCTTTTCCTTATAACAAGACCCTTTGATATATAATACAGTTGATCATCCAGGCAGATATGACTTGTCTAGGACCACCTGCGATTGCTTTGAGCTGCTGGAGTTAAAGGTAGTGTCAGAGCTCATAATTATTTAGGGATTACTAGGTGTGTTAAGAAGTGTTTGTTTTTAGTATAGAAAAAATGAAGACATCTTTATTTAACTTTACTCCCCATAACATGTTGGTGAGCTTTAGAAATGTTGGTAGGATACCCCTGTTTCCAGTAAGCAGAGCTAAGCTAATTTCAGATTTACCTGTGTGGCTGTCAAATGTCAATAAGGAAACTACTGAAAAAATAATGCAAAAGCTGTTTAATTTACTGCACCAAGGAACGGCAAGGCCATTTAGCACATTAAATGCACAAAGGTAATTAAAACTGCTTTCCATAACGCATTAAGAAAATAAAATACACAAGTCTACACATGCTACTTGAAAGGCATCTGCATTTCCTAACCTCTTTCTGTCTTATAGCCTTGACTGTAACATTCATTAGGAAGGCTGATGCTGCAGTGCTGGAGTCTAAATTTATTATCAGTGAGCTGTACCACTCTTCTCCCTGGGACACTAGAGGAAGGACAAGTAGAGGGAAGTCTTGATTTGGATTGCGTTGCTTGTTCATGCCACTCCATCACGTCTGAAAATATCCCAGACGAGACTGCTACATGCTCTTTAGTCGTCCAGTCGCCAGACCTATCTGCTAATATTAGATCAGTCTCTTTTCAGCTAAGGGGCATACCTCTTATAGTGTAAACACATCTTGGTCTCCTAGGCGTTTCCTTGGCAGGTGAGACATTTGTCATCTTAAACCACTTTTTGACCCATTTTCACTGTAGTCAGAATGGTATCTGTTTATTTGTATTTGTATTGAAAGAAAGTGCTTACTTTTTTAAACAAATATAATATTGTAAAATACTGTAAGATCAATGCAGGCTTTTGTGGATGAAAGTATTTTAAACTAGTGGCACTAGATGTTTGCCTCTTCTTAGTTACCTGTGATTATGAAAGCTGTGGGTGCACCCTGTTGCCAGCAAAGAAGTTGTGGGTCTTATGTGGGGAGACAAAAATCCAGTTAATGATAACTTTTGGGTGTAATTGTATGTTGAATGGTCATAAGATTACTGCTTGGACTGATTTTCGCTTTAGGTAATGTTTACGAAAATAGACATTGAAACAATGACAAACGGCTCTGTGAGCTACCTTTGAAAAGGATGCACACAGCCAAGGCTCTTACAAAATGTCCACAACACTGCCATTGTCACCAATTATGTTGACTTTACCTATTGATTGTTCCTAGGGATGGTTCAAGAGCACCAGGACTGCTCCATACATCAAGCACCAGTTTTTTGTTTATTATTATATTTCTAAATTAGTGTTGAGTTCTGCAGTCTTGTACAAAAAAGGGGAATTAGGCTGTGACAGAAATGGAAATTTTGAGTGTGTGTAATGATGAGTTAGATGAGCTTTGTGATTGCTTACCTGGCTACTGAAACTGAAATTTTGACTATGTTGCCCTTGAAGCCACAGTGAAGCATTGTTCTTCTTTTTAATAGGCTTTGGCATAATAATATTAGAGTAATTAGGGTCAAGGAAAATTAAATTCCCAAAAGATCAAGCTAAAACTGTAACAAATGGTTCCCATCCTTTTCTAGCTAAAACTGGTCCTGGACTGTGACAGGGAACGAGGAGAAACGGAGTCATTGAAACCACTTCCTAACTCCCAAAAGGGATGTAAAGCAGGTTTCCAGTAGTGACTGCCTGGCATTCCTTACTGCTTCCAGTTATGAAAGTATTTTGTACAGTCCAGAAATCCCTCCTTGTCCTCTGATGTCCTTGAGAGCAGTTTCAGTTTGGAGGTGCTTGACACTTTCTCCCACCTCTGGTCAGACTGTCTTCGTTACTTATCTGTGTATGTTGGAGCATGTTGGTGGCAGCAGCAGATGCGGGATCCCTAGAGAGCTGCTGCTAGTTTATATAAGCGGAGCCTTTCATCAGCACGGTGCTTTTGGCACATACATTGGCGCAGGGAAGAGCCGCAACTAAATGCCTGGCATTGTAGTCAGTCCAGGCCAGGTGATGGGCTGAATGCCGTTGCAGTCACTGACAGAGACATTAGTATTCACTAGTCAGTTACTATGCAGTGGAAGAATGATGTGATTTGAAGTATCTTCAG
This sequence comes from Paratilapia polleni, assembly GCA_015106735.1. Taxonomy (NCBI): domain Eukaryota; kingdom Metazoa; phylum Chordata; class Actinopteri; order Cichliformes; family Cichlidae; genus Paratilapia; species Paratilapia polleni. The sequence goes on along the minus strand of VUQI01001520.1, from coordinate 12,315 downwards.
CCTTGTTGGTTGGTAAGGACAAAAACCATTGTCAAACACTATATAGAGCACACAAATAATAATTTATGGCAACACTAAATACTTACAGCCCTCATTCATTCCCTGTTTCTTCTGTTGTCATTGACACGTTATCATATAGTCATGAATGTAGATCGACACATCATCTGTCCATTACAACAAACTTAGATTTTTGATCAGCCAAAAAAATGCACCAAATTATTTTCTGCCAGCCTCCAAATGTGAGCATTTCATGCTTTTTTTAAATTGAAGCTCTTTGGGTGTAACAGTCAAAAACCCAAACAAGCTATCCCTATATGGCTCTGGTATTTATGAGCATTTCATTAGTAATACTCTATTCACACTACAGGTGACAACATTACAGAACAGCCAAGCATTACTTTGCTGCTGAGTCGCAGTTAACGTTACGCATCGGGCTTGTGTGCAGCATTTGACAGATTAAGCATCAGTGGAGCGCTAAAAAAATGTTGAAGCCAGCTCGGCATTGGTTTGTTGCATGTGCAGCAACAAGTGTCTGCTGTCAGTTTGTAGCTTTATCCCGCCTGCTTCCCATGAAAAATACTTGCAGCCAGTAGCTTCTTCACAGGCAGTGTAAATGTGCCACTGCATTGCCAGTTAAAGCTGGGCTATGTAACATGTTGTTGGGATCATTGCACAAAAAATCCGTAATACCCTTTGAGCATATTGAAAAGTAAGAGTCCATATAGGAAGTAATGTTTATAAAAGGACCTACATCTGGGTGAGCAAGGACCTGTTTTTAGTGCATGTGAAGCACCTGCATATGCACATGCTCGACTGGTCGGAGAGGCTTAGAATGGTGAATCTTTTTTTTTTGTCTTTTGTAGGTTTCTATCTATAGCTGTACAAGGAACTTTCCCCAGTTAATGACCCTTTTCTTGGTTCTCATCAAAAAATTAAAGTCTTGGGTGTGATGACATCTACTTACACCATTGTTCTCTAAACGCACACACGCGCGCGCGCGCGCACACACACACACACACACACACACACACACACACACACACACACACACACACACACACACTAGTGCTTGTTGTTTACACTAGGCTTCCTGTGTGTCTGGGCCCTTTGCCCCCTTACATCACCCTATTTGGTACAGGAGGGACACAACAGGGTGAAGGGGTGATGGGTTAGGCGGTAAGCAGTGAGGTAGTTCATTACTCCCAGGCCCATCTTAAATGAGATGCAGATCCATTCTCTGTGTTTCCTGAGTTCTTTTTTTCTGCCCCCCCTTTTTTTGTTACTGCCCTTTTCCCTTTCCAGTCTTTTGATTTTATTTTCCAAGGCTCAATACTGTTGCCTCACCTCTTGTTGGGTTCATTTACATTTCCCTGGCAATGTGCTGCATTTCCATCCTTTTTATTTTTTTTAATGAAGTTATAGACACACAAGTTTTTTTTTCAGGTACTTTGTATATTTCACAAGCCTTTAGTCTATGTTGTAGGTGGTCTGACAGTGTGGTCACTTCTTTTCTTATCTGTTTGGCAGAATGGGGATGTGCACAGGAGTGAAGCTCTTGGCTTCATAAATATTTCATGTCTTGCCCTATATTTTTACTCTGCTTTGTATCTTGGCAAGACACTGGCAGAGCTCTGGAACAACAAGAAGATTTTAAAGCTTACCACTACTTCTATATATCTAGTCCCTTAAAGGAGTGTCTTCTTGTTTTTTTTTGTTTGTTTTTTCCTGTCACAGTATCACATTTATATGTTTTGCAGCTTTTCCCAGCCAAAAATATCCCTCCCTGAGTTGCAAATGAGCAGTCGCTGTCCTAAGAATGTGCTGTCATAGTTTGCTTATTCGGTCATACAGTGAGTCATGTGTTTTGCTTTGCTACATAGGATTAGTTTTTGTTACCCTGGATTTTCATTAAAATGCAACTGGCTGTTCCAAGGACATAACCTTTCTTACCTCTGCTACATTTCTCAATAGTAATTATTCATTGTTTGAACAAAAATATCCCTAGAGTGATATGATATAATTAACCCGGAAAGACTCTTCTGCACTGCAGTTTAGGAGGTGGTTGTCTACTAAGTGGCAGTGACCCTATGTGAAAAAAGGGGTGCTGCAGTGGGTATTTATAAACCTGCTCTAACAAAGTAATAAGCTGTGAAATTGGATTTATGCTTAATCACATTTTGTGTGGCAGTAGAACCAGTTGTCCCAGTTTTAACTTGGCCCTTTACCCACATTGTCTTCAGAAAAACTGTAAAGCACTAAATTCCTTTGTAATTGTGCTTTGGGGATGAATGTACAATATGCTATTTAGGAAGCTGTGCTCTGTATTTCCAAATCCACATTTGAAGATGCATATCGGATCCTAGCTGAAAAATGGGACTGAGTTTAAGCGAATTACCTGCTGATTCTCAACCTGTCATCCTTCTCCCACACTGTGCTCATGCATCCGTGCGTACACTCACGTCTGCAGGGATTTCTTTACCATTTTTGCTGACTTATAAATATTTTATTCCATTCTATCACTTTCGTATGTAAATAGGTTCAGCTCTGTGCAGCAGGATTTGTTCACCTGCAGGTAGAGAGGCCACACAAAAGACCTGATGGGGGCAATTGAGCTCTGGTGGAGAGTGATGTTTTGTTCAACCAATGATCACGCACAGCATGCATGCTGACCCACTTTGCAGGGTCTCTTGGTTGTCACATACCCATTTGAAATGTAGGAAAGGAGTAAACCAGTGCAACCATGACAGGACATCACACTTTTTAGTTGCTCTTAGAAATTATTTTCTTTGTACCCCCAGATTAGTCAGAGATGATGTCAGTGAGAGAGGTTTTGGATTATCAGACAAATAAAGAGAAATAATCATATAGGGTCCAGAGCTTGGAGTACCAAGCTGACTGAAACCTAGCTTTTAATTACACTGACAGAGAAGCTAGTGGTACACACCAAAACCTTCAACCTGTGTGAGATTTTATCAAGCTTGTGAAATACTGACCAAATGTGTTCTGTATATATTTCTCCCTGCACTTCCAATAATAAACTGGACCAAAGTGTTTTTCCATGTTCATGCTTGGTGGAGACTCCACCCTCTCAGTGCAAGCTGATGTGCATTGATTTATGAATATGAATAATGTAAGTGACAAGAGGGTGGTCTAATGGCTTTTGGTTGTTGGAAACCGCAGTGTAAATACAGCGAAGGGGCAGTCAGGAGTTGATTAAAAACAACCTGGTACAGTCCCACTGTTTTGTACAACCTGTTGCAAAAAATGTTTTCAATGTTTTTATTTAATTTAATTTAAAATGGTACACTAAATACCAAAACTGATAATTTGTATCTGTTTTTCTTTTTTCTTTCTTTCTTTCTTTCTTTTTTTTTAATGTTCATTTTGACATTTGAAAGTTATGACAAGGGCATGTTTACCTATGTACTTTTACCTATGAACTTTTAGCTTTTGAAGACACTTTGCTGCATTAGCGCACATGACATGAGTCATAATATCAATATAATATAATTAGGCTCTTTTGGCAGTGATTTCACACATAAATGCTCCAAATTAGAACATTTTGTTTTGCAACAACTGGATAATTTAATTAGCTTTGCTCCAGTCAGTTTGTGTTTCAGAACATTTAGAACACAGAATTTGTAAATTGCTGAATTAGATTAGTGCCATGCATTTCATCATTGCATTTGGTACACTTGTGCAAATATTACTCAAGCATTCTCTTCAAAGCACCACATTTGTGTGTCCCAGTCTTGTTTGCTGTAAGAGGTCACTGCATGGACAGTTTGCCTATCCTTGGCTAACATAGTAATGGGTGCTGATGCATTTGGAAAAGTCCCTAAATTAGAGCAATTAAGCAACTACCAACTTGGCAGACTTCTTTGGCATTTTTATGTTGAACGTGATCTGTGGACACTGCTTGTGAAGAAACTTATCTTGACATTTGTTCAAAGTCTTGAGTTACCCCTTATTTCTTTATATTTATTTCCAACGAGCCAGGTTTTCTTGTAATTTTCTTAAAGTGGTCCTGAGCAATAGTTCTGCAGGCTTTCTGAAGGCCTTTCAAAGTTTTTCTTTGGACATTAGCTGCTTTTTCACTTGTTTTCAATCCAGTCTTGTACCTGACCATTTTCAGAGGAATGTTTTTATTTATTTAGCCACTTAACACTGACCAGTGAATCACTTAAGCATAAAAAAGGCACCTAACTCAAGTATGAACCAGTGTTGTGTCTACACATAACAGACAACTTACCAAAGAACCAATTTTTACTGCTTGGCATTACTAGCAGCCTGTTGCTAAAACACATAATTTGTTCCCATTTCGTTAGTTGAATCTATGAAAAATGCTAAAGATAACATGGCAGGCATAAAATTTTGATCCCCAAAGAGCTATTAGCCCAAAACTTGGCATATCTCGGTGTGGTGCGCAACGTGTCCTTAAGAAATTGGAGGAAACTGTACTAGTGGAGGACAAAAGAAGTGTCAGGCCTAAAAAGAAACTATCTACAGCAGATGAACAATATCTGAAAGTTATATCCTTAAGAAACAGGAGAAAGCAAAGACCTGACACAAGTCTTGAGAAATGCTTCTGGCCCTTCAGTTGATCCATCTACTGTTCACCGAAGCCTCATCAATATGCCAGATTACTCAAGGCGAGAGGCGGGGTACATCCTGGACAGGTTGCTAGTCTCTTGCAGGGCTACCAAATTAGAAATTTTTGGTTCAAATCGTTGTCGATATATACGGAAGAGGTACATAGTGGAGGCTCTGTCATGGTTTGGGACTGCATTTCAGTCAGTGATGTTGGGGATATGCAGTAAAAGGATAGAAAAAGTCACAGTACAATACTATCAGTCATGGATTGGCCTCCCCAGAACCCGGACCTCAACAATATTGAAGCAATGTGGGATCATGACTTGACTTTCAAGCTTGTTAGAATTGTACAAATTCAGTTTTTTACCTTATACACTGTATTTCCATGCATGTTTGCATACTTCAATAAATCGCTGCACCTATATCCCCATTTTCCTGACTCAAGACTTTTGCACAGTACAGTATGCATATCACTTCACAGCACTGCTGTTGGCTACTAACTCACACAAAGAATTATCTGGAAGTGAATTGCAAAAGTTGAGAAGATCAGTTGACTTAATGATAATTTGAAGAAAATGATGCGCTTATTACTTTGATAGTTGATTAGCCTTTTCTGTTGTTACATTTGAACAATCAATCAAAAATATAATGTGCTGAATATCGGATAATAAAAACAGTTGTTAGTTCAAACTCTTTGTCACATTCTGTGACTTTTATTCATACATATACTCTCGGTCATCAATCATGTACTCTCTTCTCCCAGTTATCTGGTAGCCCAGATAGTCAGAGCGCTGTATCAATCAACCCTTGTTTCAGTCGCTTGCTACGCAGCAGCAGTCCTCTCCCTCAGCTCCCATCCAATTTTTCTCCAGAGTGCTTCAGGTTTCATTGCTATTCATTCTCACTACCACCTACATAACAGAGTATGCTATGTTCTCATTCTCTTCATCATTGACAATATACAGTACAGTAACCCTCTCACTGGTCACGCACAGTCCTGCCAGTCAGTTCTTTGTGGCTCCAGTTCCCAGGTGTATGGGAAAGTGCTCACAGGATATAATTTGCATCTGTTAGAGCTGTACCAGCTCCTACCACCTTTGGTAGCCTAGCTGTCATATCTGCCCTCTGGGGTGTGTGAGAAAAAGGGCTAGATGATAAATTGCAAGACAAGGTTTGTATGATTCATCACCTGAGACTTCACAGTGATGCAACGCCTGAGGTTCTGTGTAGCATAATTTGTCTGCAAAAAATCTTGCAGGGTTTGATTATTAAATCACATGAATTACGAAGACGTATAACCTGGATGAATCAGGTTAAAATATCCCTTGTTGTTGCATTACATTGTATATTTTCTTGTGGTATTTTTTCCCCCTTAATACATTATCAGCTCTTGCTCTTAGCTTTTTTTTTTTTATACACAGGCCTGCACTGAACAGATTCTAGTGTTCATCATCTACTTTCAGTATATCTCACCACCATCCCCCTCTTCCTTTCCCCTCTCACTGTCATTGCAGTGTTTTGGCTGCTGTCCCGTTGCTATGCAGAGACCACAACAATGGCCCCTCTCTGTCACAGCGCATCGCTGCCCGAGGAATGCTTATTTAATAGTGACATGCTTTGACAATGAAAACACAATGTCTTGTCTCCCAGCTGAACTTTCATAGACTCTTACTGCCCATCAGGCTTTGTCCAGCTCAGGTTCATCAGCGACGGGCTCCATTTCCCAGACCGTTGACATAGCCTGTCCATGTGCCAAGCTGAGCTTAGGCAACCTTTGACATATGGCTTGATATGTTCCTGAATGCTACTAAGCATCTGTAGTTGTAGGTTGAGCAGTTTTTTTTTTTTTGTTTTGTTTTTTTTTTTTTTTTTTTTTTTTTTTTTTTTTTTTATTTACTTTTTTTTTTTTTTTTTTTTTTTTT